>JAREIK010017644.1:0-25035 GCA_029783825.1 Sapria himalayana
TTAAAAGAAAATAAAAATGATATTTAAAAATAAATATAAAGATGTTTGCTGCTACTAAAATTTATAAGAATTAAATAATTGAGTAATATTATTACTTTTAGCTTTTAATATTCAGTCTTTATAAAAATATTGATTATAATTTTTTTTAATTATCTCTCACTTTAAGTAATTTTTAGAATTTTAAAATTATATTTATATCAATTAATATGAAATTTTATGTTTTAAAATTATTTCATATTATCTTCATAAAAATTAATATGAATTCTTAAAAATTTATAACCATAAAAAAATATATATATATATATATTTAAATATTTTTTAACATAAAGAGTATTTATAATTTTTATGAGAGTGGCTTGAAGAATAATCATATTTTCAACTTTGCCTTGCTATATGAAATTTGCAAATTTTGTAGCCATTTAATTTTTTTTTATAGTCGGAAGTCCAAACATCTATTTTTGAAGTTGTTTATATATTTATTATTTAATTAATTTGATAATAAAAAATTGTAAGGTGTTTGTTTTTCATGTGTGACTTACTACACACATATGAACTTGTTTAAAATAATTTGATAATAAAAAAATATGAGTCATTATGTTGTTTATTTATTTATTGTTTATTATATGTTTTGATAATAAAAAATAAAAACATTTTCGGAATTTTACTAATTCAAGAATGCTTTTTTGTTGTCCAAAGATAACTCTTACTCTCTCCAAACACTCCACCTATCTATCTCGACACAGATACAACATAACCCAATAGTAGAGTAAGTGATAATTCCTTCAAGTCGTGAGTTTCTTATTGATTTTAAGTATGTTTTCTATCCTAACTCTTCATCGATTATCTTAATGCCAAAGTGTGTATTTGGATTCTACTTTTTTTTTGAATTCTTTCTTCTACCCTCACTATTACCATATATTATACACAATACTTCATTAATCACCATGGTATGCTTGTATTACTTATACACACTAATTTGTATACATACTTAATGCATGTGTGATATAATTCATTCTCATTGTGTGGATGTTGATGTTGCATAGTAGGTATGGTATGCAGGCTTGATATCCATGTTTTTTGACACTCAGACAAGCTTGTGATTTTGGATATTAATCACGAAATGAGTGTTAGTGTTTCTAGCGAGCTGTGTGTATAAAACAACATATTTAATATTTGCATAAAAAATTCTGTTAATATGATGACCCCAAGATTAATAACACATTAATATGTATAAGTGTATTTAACTAATGTATAATTATAAAAATAGTATACATAACTATATATAAATATAACAACATATATTTAATATACATACATACATAATACATATACATACATATATATATATAAACTATATTTAAATGTATTTAATAATATGTATGTCAACATATAATAGATATAAATGCATTTATCTACCTCATTACCTATACATAACTATATCTCTAAATATAATAATTACATGAAAAACTATATATAACTACATCTACAACATGTATAACAAACATATATGTAGCTATATGTTTAACTATATATGTATAACTATTTATAAATATTTGTATAACTATATAAAACTTTTCATAACTATATTTAACTATATCTATAACTATGTATACTATTTTTATAACTATATTAATAACTATATATAACTATTTTTTTTAACTATATACTATTTTATAACTATTTGTGTAATTCTATATAACTATATTTTTAACAAAATATTCCATATGTATAATAATATAACTATATATAATTGTATTTTGCTATATGTATAACTATAAAAATATTATATATAACTATATTTATAACTACATACATATTTATAACTATATGTATGATTAAATATAATTATATATAAATCTATTTATAACTAAATATACTATAAGTATATGAACATATAACTATAAATAATTGTCTTTTACTATATGTATAATTATAAAAACATTATAAATAACTATAATAATTTTCATTATTTTCAATCCTAGGCAATAGTACAAAAAACTTATTTAGTATTTCTAACAGTAATGTTAAATTTAAAAATATCTCACAAGTGTGGTCAATAAATAATGTAAAAGAAAAACTAATATCAGCAAAGTAATTTAAAATGTTAAATGTAAGCAAGTAAAGATGAAGTTATGAATAACAAAAAAATGCTAGGATATAACAAAAGTAACAAATAAGGTAATAAGGAAATAAAATTTTATAATGGACTATACTATAATTGATAATTTTCTTTAAGTTGTTTCTTCAATTATATTAGTAAAAATTCCCAATAAACCATATTTCAAACTTCACATGCATTTTTTTAAGTCTAACATGCTTCTCAAATTTTATATCTAAATTAAATAGATTACTTTGCGAATATAGTAAAAACAACATGATAAGATATATGTCCTTTAGGATTTGCAAAATAATATTATATTCTTATATTACTTATAATTCAATAATATTAACTTTAGAATAAATTTATTAAATAAACATCAACCAACTTTGATCTACAAATTTAACCTTTCAAGAAATATATTAGTATTATATTGTATTAATATTGGCCAAATAAAAGCAAAAAATAAATAATAAAAATAATTCAATGAATTAAATTTTTTTTTCTAAAAGATAACTATTAAAATGCACATCTTAAAATTTAAACTAACCCTAGCATAAATGAATTTAGCCTATTTTTAGATTTATGTTGATGTAAGTTTTTGTCTGACAAAAATAATTAAATGATAGAAATATTACAAAGCATTCTAATTATTAACAAGAAAAGAAATAAATATAGAAAAGAAAACTCCAATATGCATGAGTTAGTTTGCGAGCTACATCTTTTTCATTACAACTCATCTTTGTAACCTCTTTTGTATATTTTTATCTATAGCTTCTTACTTTCTTTCTTTGCATACAGTGTTTTGTAACTTCTCCGCTTGTCTTTTTTCAAAAACTACCATAAGTTTTCGAAAACTCTTCTGCATGTTTTCCTCTTATGGAATTCTGTAGTTAAGAGTTTTTATGTTTTTTCAAAAAGTAGTTTTTGAATTCTCTTTTTCTCATGGTTCTTGCCAAAAACTCTCCCATAGGCTGAACTCATTTGAATTTTTCTTGGTTGTGTATACTATAACAAAACATAGAGGTGAAAAGAGGAACTCTATTAGATATTATAACAAAAAATACTCATGCATTCTCATAATCTATTATATATATATATATATAATCTCTATATATAGAAGCCAATTGATTTATGGAAAACATTACTTTGGTAGGTATAAAATGAGCTAATTTGGTCAATCAATCAATAATTATCCAATTAATATTATTACATTTTAAGGTTCTTGAAAATCTCATCACAAAGTCAATGATAATATGCTGCAAATTATTATATATTGGGAATTGTTATTATCACATATTGAGTTTTTTTATAATCATTCCATAACTTAAAACTATTAGCACTATCTTATTTAAAATTGCATATAGAATGAATCATTCATTATCTTCAATTATGATTCCATTTCCATTAATATAAATTTTTCTTGTGATAACAAGTTAACAAATAGGTATAAGAAGAATGGTTTTGCATCAATTATCAATAGTTTTGTGATAGGAGTTTACAAATAGGTATAAAAACTTAATAAATTTTTCAAGTGATAGCAAGTTAACAAAGAGATATGAGAAAAAAGGTTAAATTTTTCAAACATAAATCTCAAAATAATAAATTATCAATGGTTTTGCATCAATTTGGTGAGTATGCTAATTATATTAATCTACTAGGATATAAAGAAAATTCAACAACTTTCATTATAGTGTGTTTGTGTCCTTATTTAGAAGATAACAAACAACTTCATATTGAATCTAAAAACAACCAATAAAAATAATAGAGATCAAGGCTTAGATAGTGCTCTAGGAATAACATTAATCCAAGAATCATTTCCAAGCCACATAAAAACCATACATGATGCACTTTTTGAAAAACCCCAATTTCAAGAAGAACAATGGTTTAAAGAGTTTTGATCATTTGTTTCAGTTGACATTTAATTGAGTGTTAATACTTAATATTCTTTTGGTGAATGAATTTGTATCATAATAGTTAATTTTTAGAGTTAAGAGAAAATTTATTAGTTTGTTTAAAGAATACTTAAAGTGAAGAGTAAAAGAGTTATTTGTAATATGGGGTTTGATTTGCAGAATTTATTAGAATGCAATTCTAGGAACTATATATAAATATTTGTATAACTATATAAAACTTATATAATTAAATATAACTATATTTGTAACTATGTATTATAATTATACATTTATGTAAATCTATATACTTGTTTATTCCTTTGATATATTTATGTACAACTACTTATAACTACTTATATGAATATATCTATATATAACTATATGTTTAACTATATATAACTATTTATAACTATATATACTATATGTATACAAACATATAACTATAAATAATTATATCATACTATATGTATAACTAGAAAAACTTATGCATAACTATATTTAAATATATAATTTACAACATATATTTAATATACATTTTTATGTATTAATATATAAAAATATTTTACTATATCTATACCTATACATAACTATATGAATAAATATATACAATTATATGAAAAAAAATATACCTACATGTATAGATATGATTTTAACTATATGTGTAACTATAAGTATAACCACATGTAATTATATTTATAATTACATGTATAACAACATACAACATTATGTTTAACTATATGTATATAAGGAGTCGAATTTCTAAGTGGATTAATTGTCAAAGTGTCTCCTTATAGAATGTGTAAAATGGTGCGTCTATAATGGAATAAAAGCTTATAATGGAATAAAGTGTGTCCTTATAGTCAAATTCATAATGAGCCATATAAACAAAATTATTTAATTAAACTTATAATGGAATGTGTATAATGGTGTGTCCTTATAGAATGGTCGAAGTTGATTGAGATATCACAATATCAGATGCTCCCATATAAAAATGAAATAAAAGAAAAAATATTATACAATAAAGAAAATGTATAACTAAAAAAATCATTATATATATATATATATAGACAAACACACACACACACTGGGAAACATGAATCTAGTACTCTTATATATTATGGGCACTCTTAATGCATAATATAATAAAATAAAATAAAAGAAGGTAACTCAAAAAAATTGACTGCTTCTCATTTACTTATGCAAGATATTTTTAGAGTTAGTTATTCTATTATTGATTTAATTATCATAATTTTATTTTCAAACAAATACATCTGCATATAAATGATATCAAAATGTGCAATGAGTCATTGTATGAAATGGAAAATTCCAACATTTAACTGCGTTCACTATGGGATACATATTCTTATAAAGATTTTGTCTGAATATTAAATTGTAAATGTGCAGGCATGTGGTGCTAGATGCATTATCAAGGAGGATTTGCTAAATGACATAGTTTTGATGATGTTGTTGTTGCCCTAGTTGACCTTGCTAGAAGAGTATCCTACAATATGCTCCTTGCTTCCTTTCTTTTATTCATTATTTGTTACTTTAAATAGTTTTCATTGTTCCATGTTTCAAAAATTTTATGCTATATAGATTATAGATCAAGTTTCTTTTCATCAAATCTTATGCATGTTCTTACTGTTTAGGGGGTAGTTGCAGATTTTCTAACTTCCAAGAAGGATTTCAAACATTCAAGGATAATCTTGTATTTATTTTGGGACAATTTGGTAGTAGAATCTCAGGATGGGCCCATTATGTGATAAGGGTTTATTGAAAAGTGTAAGGATTATTTAATAGCACTGTCATGGTAATGCTACAGCTTTGGTTGAAGATAAAGATAAATTCTGATATTGTAAATGGTATTTCAACCATTGTGTAGTATATATGACATACTGAATTTGATGTCATGCTCACTAAGAAATTAGACTAGTTTTTTATTTTTGTTTGAATTTGATGCTTGCTTGATGATGCCACAAGATAAAACAAGCCAAAACAAATTAAAAAGCCAATGCTGAAGGAACTGATTGACCCCAGAAAAAAAGGTAATCCCTTCTCTTTGTTTCTTGAAAGCGGAGTTGTTTTCCTATTGCTTGTACAATGATTCTGAAAGAATTCTAGGAAATACTTATGGGATGTGTATTTTGCAGGTTCTACTTTTCTTTTTTTCTAGATACTATGTTTAAGATTCTCATAACTACTATAACTCCTTTTTTGCCCTTGTAATTGTGTAATATTTTGAAGCCTTAACTCCAAATATTTTTGCAAGAAACGATTGAAATGGTAGAAGGTGGTGGTTAAGTTGTTTTACTACTTCGAATCCTATCATCACTCATGAGTTTGTGTACCATGGTCATGGTAAGTTGCATTTTATTGCTCATTATTTGCTTACACATAAACATGATATGCATTCTTTGATCGTTGAATTAGAATCTCTGTTGTTCCTAAGATTTTAGGATGTTCATGAGAGATTAGAATAGAGTCGCATTCTGGAATAGTTTCTCGGTTCAATGATAGGTTTCTCTTATCTGTACATATAAGATAAATTCTAGTATCTCTTATACATACATGCTGTGTATATATGTTCATATATACTCAATATATCTACATATATACTACAGTATTTGTACATAAAATACTACAGTATTATATGTACATGTATACTGAGTATATATGTATATACTATATATGTACATATAATACTGTAGTATATATGTACATATACTATAGTAATATATGTAACTAGTGAAATACTAGTATATATGTACATATATACTACATTATTATATATTTAGCAAAACATAACTTTTTAATTTAATTATTTTGATTTGATTGGTTGGTTTAGATTTCATACAGATATTGTACCACATTGTTCCCCATACGAAGATTTCATAAGTGAAGAGATTTTTTACTAGACATGAAACATCGCGACTAAGACAGCTTTGTCGCAGCAGAAAGATGGTGACTAGAGGAGTTGGGGGAGAGAAAGCAACTTCAATTTAATGAATAGATATATATGTTATGTATTGTATGTATGTATGTATTGAACTTTTATGCAATAAAAATCTAGTTGCAATTTCTTGTGCCTTGTGTTTCTAGGTTCGATGCAATTTTGAAAAAACAAAGATGATTTTTACAACCCTGGTTAAGGTGTTTGTTCCTTTTTTTAATGCTTATGGCAGAATATATAGTTGTTTGATGTTCATGCACCATAATAAGCATTTATGCTCTACTTTAATGTAAATACTAGTACATTTATTCCTGTATATATGTATATGTACATATACATATATACTTGTATATATGTACAAGTATTTACTAGTATATGTGTATATGTAAATATACACTAAAGTATATGTACATATTTATATGTATATATAGATTCTTAGTATATGTACATATATACACTATAGTATATGTACATATACACTACAATGTATATGTACATATATACTACAATGTACATGTATACATTGGTATATATGTACAAGTATTTACCAGTATATATGTACATACATGTACATATACACTAAAGTGTATCTGTACATACATGTACATATATATTTACATATACTGTAGTGTATATGTATACACATATATATGTACATATACACTATAGTATATATGTACATACAAATACTTGTACATATATACATATATATATACATATACATATATACCAATGTATACATATACACTATAGCGTATATGTATACATGTATATATGTACATGTACATTGTAATCTATATGTACATATACTAAGTTTATATGTACATATAAATACTTGTACATATATACTAGTATATATGTACATATACATATATACCAGTGTATACATATATAGTGTAGTATATATGTACATATATACTACACTGTATATGTACATTTACACTAATATATATGTATATGTACATATATATCAGTATATATTTACATATATACTACATTATTATATGTAACTAGTGAAATGCAAGTATATATGTGCATATATACTATAGTATGTATGTACATATATATTACAGTATTATATATTTATCAAAAAAGAACTTAATTTATTTATTTATTTTGATTTGATTGACTGATTTATTTTCTGAACATATATGATACCATAATGTTTTCCATATGAAAAGCTTGTAGAAGAGAATGAATTTTTCACTTGACATGACGTACCATGACTCGGATAGCTTTTTCGTAGTAAAAAGATGGTGATCAGAGAAGCTAAGAGAGAGAAAGCAATGTCAATGCACGAATACATTATAATTTATGCACAGTTTGTAGATAAATAAATTATTTTTGTGTTATGTTTTTATTTTAATTATGTAAAGAATTGTATCATAATAATTTATTAAAAGATTTTATTTTTTATTAATTAATAAATTATCATTTATAGTTTCTATGTTTATTTAATTTAATATAAATTATTAAATTATTTAATTAAATTTTTTGAAAAAAATAAAATTCTAAAAATAGTTTTGGATTATAAATAGCTTGGTATTTCCCTTGCTAATTTTGGTAGCGAATTTTCCCTTCCTAATTTAGCTAGGAAAATAATTATTTTAGCTAATGAATTTTCCATCACTAAAATTTTTTAGCTAGGGACTCCTTCCCACATTAAATTTTAGCGATGAGCACTTTAGATTGAGAAAGGTCCGTTGTTAAATCCATTAGCGATGGAAACTCACATTTAGCTTTCTAGCTAGGAAAATTATATTTTAGCTAGGGATATTTTCATCGCTAAAATTTTTTAGCTAGGGACTCTTTCCCTCACTAAAATTTAGTGACAAGCACTTAAGATTGGGAAAGTTTCTTTTGTTAATCTATCACGATATCCCAATTAGTGATGAAAAACTCCCTATTGACGAGGGAATTGTCCCTAGCTATTTGGCATTTTTCTTGTAGTGTTATGTATCTATCTATGTGTCTACCATTTTATTTATATGTTTGTCTAGCTATCTTCTATTTATCTATCTATTTGTTTATCTATTTATTAGTCTATCAGTCTATCCTATCTGCATGTGTATCTATCGATCTCCCTATTTCTAAATTAGTCAATCTATTTGTCTATCTATCTATAATTCTATCTATTTGTCTTTCTGTGAGTCAATTTATTTATCTTTCTATTTGTCTATCTCTTATCTATCTATTTGTCTATCTGTTTGTCTATCATTCAATCAATCAATCAATCTTTTTATTTACATATATATTTGTCCATCTATCTATCTATGTATATGTCTATCTGTCTATCAATCTATCTTTATTTCTCTATTTCTTTCTATTTGTATTTCTATTTATCTATATATCTATCTATTTGTTAATATATATATATATATATATATATATATATATATATCTATCTATCTATCTATCTATTTATCGATTTTTTTTTCTATCAATCTATTTGTCTATCTATCTGTCTAACTATCTAACGATATATTTGTCTATCTATCTAACTAACTAACTAACTATCTATCTATCTATCTGTTTGTATATATATATTTATATGTATCTTTCTATCAATCTATCTATGTGTCTATCTCTTTATCTAACTAACTAACCTATCTATCTATATGTCTGTCTGTCAATCTCTTTGTATGTATGTCTATCTGTCTATTTATTGATTTGTTTATTTGTTAGTCTATCTATATATCTATCTCTCTATATATCTATCAATCTGTTTATCTCTATATTTGTCTATCTGTCTATATATTTATATGTTTATTAATTTATTTATCTATCTATCTATATTTCTATCTATTTGTGTGTCTACTATCTATTTGTTTATCTATTTATCTATCTATCTATATATCTATCTGTCTGATTGTCTCTCTATCTATTTGTCTATATATCTTTCTCTGATTTATTTGCCTATCTATATATCAATGAATCTATCTATCTATCTATTTTTGTGTGTGTGTGTATATATATCGATCTATCTATTTGTATATCTATACATCTATCTTACTATCTAGCTATCTATCTATCTATTAATCTATTTCTCAATCTATATATTTATCTATCTATGTATCTATTTATCTATTTATCTTTACATCAATGTATTTGTCAATCTATTCATCTAATAATCCATCTATCTATTCGTCTCTCTATCCGACCTATCTATCAGTCTAGTAATCCATGTTTCTATCTGTAATATCAATCTATTATCTATCCATCCACCCATCCATCCATCTATATATCTATCTACCTATCTATTTTTTATTATCAAATTGTCTATCTATTTATCTAACTATATATTCTTCTATCTATCCATATATATATAATATATATCTATATCTATATACCAATCCATCTATCTATCTATAATCATCTGTCTTTCTATCTATCTTTATATCTATCTGTTAATCAATCTGTCTATCTGTCTATATTTCTATCGATCTATCTTTCAATCTATCTAATTATATGTTTGTATTCTAGATATCTATATTATGCCTATTTGTCTATTATTTGTCTGTCTATCTGCTTGTCTATCTATCTTTCTATATTTCTATCTATATATCTATTATTTGCCTTTATATTTATCTGTCTGCATATCTTTTTATCATTTTGTCTATTTATCTATCTATTTGTATATCTATATATCTTTGTATCTATTTGTCTAAATATCTATTTGTCCATCTATCTAGTTGTCCATATATCTGTCTATATGTCTATCAATCTGTCTATTTATCTATCTGCATTTTTTCATTCTATCTATTTGTCTATCTATTTGTCTGTCTATATGTTTATCTCTAGAGTCTTTTTATATGTCTATCTATTTGTCTATCTATCTATCTATCTATATGTCAGTCTATCTATCTTTTCATCTATCTATCTATCTATATTTCAGTCTATTTGTGTTGGCGATCTATCTGTCTATCTATCTTTCTATCTATCTATGTATATGTATATCTTTCTGTCTGTCTATTTATCTATCTATCTATCTTCTTTCTTTTTATGTGTTTATTTATCTGTCTGTCTATATGTCTATCTATCTATATGACTATCTATTTGTCTATCTATCTCTTATTTATTTATTTATTTGTCAGTCAATCTATCTATCAATGTGTCTATCTATATGTCTAACTATCTATCTATCTATCTGGTCGAATTATTTGTCTATCTATCTATATATCTGGTCGAATTATTTGTCTATCTATCTATCTATCTATATGTGTATCTATGTGTCTATATATGTTGATATCTATCTAACTATTTATCTATCTATCTAACTAGTAGTTTATCGATCTATCTATCATACTATCTATTTATCTATATATCTGTCTTTCTATATATCTATCTTTTTTTATTTTTCTCTGTCTTTATATCTGCCTTTTAATATATTAGTTTATTTGTTTGTCTATCTATCTGTCTATCTATCTTTCTATCTATTTTCTATCTTTCTATCTATTTATCAATTTATCTTCCTATCTATATGTCTTTCTATTTGTCTATCTATCGTTCTATTTATCTATCTATTTGTCTATCAAATTGTCTTTCATCTGTATGTCTATCTATCTATCTTCAATCTATCTATTTATATGTTTGTCTTTCTAGATATCTATATGTATGCCTATTTGTCTATTAATTTGTTTGTCTATCTGCCTGCCTATCTATCTTTCTATATTTCTATCTATTTGCCTTTATATCTATCTGTCTGTGTATCTTTTTATCATTTTGTCTATTTATCTTTCTATTTGTATATCTATATATCTTGTATCTATATGTCTATCTATCTATTTTTCCATCTATCTATTGTCCATCTATCTGTCTATATGTCTGTCAATCTGTCTCTATATCTATCTGCCTTTTTTTCGTTCTATCTATTTGTCTATCTTTTTGTCTGTCTATATGTTTATCTATAAGTCATTTCATATGTCTATCTATTTGTCTATCTATCTATCTATCTATATGTCAGTCTATCTATCTTTTCATCTGTCTATATATCTATATTTCAGTCTATTTGTTTGGTGATCTATCTGTCTATGTATCTTTCTATCTATATATGTATATTTATATCTTTCAATCTGTCTATTTATCTCTCTATCTATTTATCTATCTATCTATCTTCTTTCTTTTTATGTGTTTATTTATCTGTCTGTCTATTTGTTTATCTGCCTGTATGTCTATTTGTCTATTTATCTGTCTATATGTCTATCTATCTATATGACTATCTATTTGTCTATCTATCTTTCTATCTATCTATTTATTTATTTGTCAGTCAATCTATCTACCAATGTGTCTATCTATATGTCTAACTATCTATCTATCTAGTTGAACTATTTGTCTATCTATCTATCTATCTATATGTGTATCTATGTGTCAATATATGTTGATATCTATCTAACTATTTATCTATCTGTCTTACTATTAGTTTATCGATCTATCTATCATACTATCTATTTATCTATATATCTATCTTTCTATATATCTATCTTTTTTTATTTTTATCTGTCTTTATATCTGCCTTTTAATATATTAGTTTATTTGTTTGTCTATCTATCTGCCTATCTATCTTTCTATCTATTTTCTTATCTTTCTGTCTATTTATCAATTTATCTTTCTATCTATATGTCATTTTATTTGTCTATCTATCTTTCTATTTATCTATCTATTTGTCTATAAAATTATCTGTCATTAGTATGTCTATCTATCTCTCTATTTGTCTTTCTATCTACCTACCTATCTGTCTGCCGATCTATCTATCTATCTATCTCTTTCTCTCTCTATATGTCTATCTATTTTATATTTATCTATCTATCTATCTATCTATCTTTCTCTCTATCTATCTATCTATCTATCTATCTCTCTCTCTCTCTATATGTTTTTCTATTTGTCTATCTATCTGTCTTTCTATTTTTCTTTCTATATGTCAGTCTATTTGTTTGTCTATCTATCTATCATTCAATCTTCCTTTCTTCTTTCTATCTATCTGTCTATCTATTTGTCTATATCTCTATCTATCTATTTATCTATCTTTATGTCTATCAGTCTATTTATCTATCTTCCTATCTACATGTCTATCTATATGTCTATTTATCTATATATCTATCTCTCTATCTATATGTCTATCTATCTGTCTATCTGTATATTTTTTGTTTATACATTACAAAAAACATCCCAAATTAAAAAATTTCGCTAGCTATATGGGTTTTTTTGTCACTAAAATATAATAATGATGGATTAACGATTGAAATTATTCCATGATAAATTGCTCGTTGTAAAATATTAACTAGTAAAAAAATTCCCTGGAAAATTTTTTAAAGATGTAAAATTCCTAACTAATTATATTTTTTTCCCTTGCTAATTTTAATCATATTTAAGAATAATAATTAATAATTTTTGAACGAATATGCTAGAAGCATCCCTGCTAAATTAGCGAGGGAATAACCCCCTAATATTTTCATTCCAAATCAATTTTCACAATTTTATTTTTTTACAAAAAATTTGATTACATATTTTTAATATTTTGAATTAAATTAACTATACTACAAACAAATATCTAAATAGTTAGAGAAATTTAGCTAGGGATAAAATCCCTAGCTAATTATCAAGGGATTAGCTAGGGAATAACAAGGGATTTTATATATTACATTAAATTAAAAATGTACGATGGATTAGCAACCCGATTAGCGACGTAAATAGTTGATTGAAAACTTTCCGGTGCTAATATTCTCGTAAATTTCTGCTCAATGAAAAGTGAGAAATTTAGTGACGGATATATTGGCGGGATCTTTCCCTAGCTAATTAGAAGATCTATCACAAACCTAATACTTGAATTTTTTTTTTACTATTTTATATTTAATTACAAGTGATTATTCCATAAATTTTATTTTTCACATAATAATATGCATTTAGCTAAAGATTTTTCCCTAGCTATTTGGGTTGGAAATAATTTTGGTCACTAATATTTAATGATTTAATTTTTTTAATATATTATTTGTTTTACTATTTTATTTTATTTTGTATATCAAAGATACCGTTTGCCATGGTCTATAGAAGAGCTATCCTTGATAGACACATTTTCCTCGTATAATTATAAAAATAGGTTATTATAAATAAATAATTTAAAAATATATAAAAACAAAAAAATTAATATTAATAAAGACTATAATAACTATTTTTATGATTATAAAATTTTTAAAAAATTATACAAAAAATTTTTTTAGAATTTTTAATTTTAAAATTTAAAATTTTGTATCAAAAAAACATTAAATAAATAATTCTATAGTTATAAAAAATTTTTAAGATGTTTTAAAAAATAATTGAACATACAATATAATTTCTACTAATAAAAAGATAAAATAATTCATTGAATGATAAAATAAAATATATTTACAAAAATATCTGAATTAAACGAAAAAACTAATAAATATTAATATTATTTTATGTATAAAAATAGTTTTATGATTATAAGAAAACTTTTAAAAAAATATTTACTAAAAATGAGAAAATTTTGAATTATAAAAAAAAATTCAAAATTTTCATAATATTTAAATGAAAATAAATTGATATTCAAAGATAAATACAGAGATGTTTGCCCCTACTAAAATTAAAAAGAATTATATAATTCTGTAATATTTATACTATTAGCTTTTAATATTCCATCTTTGTTAAATTTTAAAAATATAAATTTTTATTAATAATCATCCCACTTTAAGTAAATTTTTTTTAATAATCATCTCACTTTAAGTAAATTTTAGAATTTTATAAATTATAAATTATATCAAATAATATATAATTTTATGTCTTTAAAAATATTTCATATTATCTTCATAAAAATTAATATGAATTCTTAAAATTTATAAACTTAAAATATATATATTTATATATTTTTTTAATTTAAAAAGTATTTATAATTCTTAGGAAAGTGGCTTGAAGACTAATAATCTTTTCATGTATACATTGCTATATTAAGTTTACAAATTTTATAGCCATTTGATTTGTTTTTTTATTTGGAAGGTTAAACATCTATTTTTTGAAATTATTTATATATTTATTGTTTAATTAATTTGATAATTAAAAATTAAAAGGTATTTGTTTTTCATGTGTGTCTTGCTACGCACACATTAACTTGTTAAAAATAATTTATTAAGTAAAAAAAAGATGAATCTTTATGTTATATATATTTATTTATTTATTGTATATTAAATATACTGATAATTTAAAATTAAAACATTAATGTAATTTTAAAACCTAATACAACTTAATAAACTTAATACTTTGACACAACTCTAACTATTATTTTTAAGGAAAATGAAACATAAGTCACAACATATTCAAAACCAAACATAAGTCGCGACATATTCAAACTGAAACACGAGTCATGAATGTCCACATAAACATATGGCTAGGGTTCGGGAAACACGGATGCTGCCTGGCATCAATAAATTGTCATAGTCATGGCTTACCCAAGAAAAAAAATCTGATCTTTAAGAACTGGAAGCAATTTGCATCATGCTAGTATACTAAACTATGAGGATGACATGATAAGTTAGTGCTATCGCAATAGACTTCCAGCAAGTCTCCTTATTCTTGAGTAAACCCAAGGGTGTCAATCATGCTAGGCCACCACTTCTTAGAAATTATGCGAATTGCTCGGCAGCATCATTGTCCTAAATAGTCTCTATTTAGGAAAAAAAGAATGATCTCTCTTGTGCACTCTTTAAGCTCGAGCATGGAGTCCCAGCAATTCAATGATTCTTATTCTAGTTTAAATCGAGCAACCAGCTTGGACATCGATCCTTCATTGAGTGTTCTCACTGTGGCCGTGGAGTGATAGCTTGCTGCAATGAGAAACAACCCGATGGTGAACTTGAACTCATCGGCCATTTTAGGATACTCGGAGATTGGCAGAGGGTTTGTAGTAATTTAAAACTTTTCATCTATTATATCTGCTACTAAACTATATGTTTATTTACATTCATTATACCGATGTCACACTTTAGCCTTGTTTAATTATTGTAATTACTAATTTCCATCATGATATTGGTTAAAAATATGATCACTTATAATTTGTTCAAAATAGGAACTAATATTCATGTGTATTCAAAATAAAAAGTGTAGGTAACTATGCTTCTATGATTAATGGGTAGTATAAAGCTAACTGTACTGCAGAAGCTCGTAGCCTATTCTTCCAACTTCTGGGACATGGGCAAGTGATGAAACAAAGCTGCTGCTACTATTTACTCCAAAGCTTGTGTGAAGATAGGAATGTGCATGCCATCCTCATGCTGTTGGAGACAATGTTGACTCCGAATATTGATCTCAATAAGGCTTTGTTTTGGAAAATTGATGCAGCTTTGTCTATGGCTAGAGACATACGAAAGGCCACATCAGTTTTTGATATGTTTGTGAGAGCCTTTGTGCCAAATTTCATTACTTACACAATAATGATAAATTCTTACTATAGGTAGAATTGTATGCATGAGGTGTTTGATTTGTTCCATGATATGAAATGGCAGGGTATCAACCTTGATATTGTTTCATTTACTATTTTGCTCGATGGCTATTTAAAGGCTTATAGATCTACACATGATTGGCCAGAAGGTGCAAGGAGAAGCCATGAGGCTATTGCACCTAGCCCTATTATTATGGAGGAGATGAACAAGGAAGAAGTCAGACCTGATGTTATTTTTTAAACAGTCTTGATTAGTAGGCAGTGCAAGCTGAATAACCTTGAAGAGGCTGTGAATGTGTTTGATGAAATGGTGGAGAGAGGGCTCGAACCCGACACGGTAATGTACACAGCCTTTCTTTCTAGTTGCTGTAATAGAGGAGATGTGGATGTGGCTATGAATATGAACGATCAAATGTTGATGAAAGGGATTTCACCTGATGTGCACACAATGTCTACCCTATGACATGGAATTCTAAAAGCCCAAAAAGTATAATTATTGAGAAGCACTATACTAGTGCAACTAGAAGTGGGTGGACAAACCTGAAGGCTAATGAGATTGTCTAATCAGTCCTTGTTCATAGGTAAACATAATGTTTTGGGACGTTTCTTACCTTTTTTGTGTTTCTTCCTTTCTTTTCTCTCAAGAAAATTGAATCATTTGATGGCATTTCAGGCTATTGTGCCAATTATTCAATTAAAAAGTTTGCCAACATCATTAATATGCCATCCATATGTGCATAGTCTTGTAAAGAGTTGGTTTAAAAAAATATGTGTATAACTATATATAAATATTGCATAACTATATAAATTTCTATATAATTAAATATAACTATATTTGTAACTATGTATACATATATGTAAATCTATATATTTGTTTATAACTTTGTATACATTTAAGTGCATATACTTATAACTAGTTATATGACTATATCTATATATAATTATATGTTTAACTATATATAACTATTTATAACTATTTATAACTATTTATAACTATATATAATATATGTATAATAACATATAACTATAAATAATTGTATCTTACTATATGTATAATATAAAAACATTATACATAACTATGTTTAAATATAAATTTACAACATATATTTAATATACATTTATATATATTAATATATAAAAATGTATTTTACAATATCTATACATATACATAACTATATGTATATATATATAAAATTAAATGAAAAAATATATATACCTACATGTATAAATATAAGTTTAACTATATGCGTAACTATATGTATAACCTCATGTAACTATATGTATAATTACATGTATAACAATATACAATATTATGTTTAACTATATGCGTATAACTATATATAAATATTTGTATAACTATATAAAACCCTATAAACTTAAATATAACTATATATGTAACTATGTATACATATATGTATAAATATATGTAAATCTATATATTTGTTTATGACTTTGTATACATTTATGTATAACTACATATAACTTCTTGCATGAATATATATATATATATTTATTTATATATATTTATATGTTTTACTATATATCTATTTATAACTATATATACAATATGTATAATAACATATAACTATAAATAATTGTTTCTTATTATATGTGTAACTATAAAAACTTTATACATAACTATATTTAAATATATAATTTACAACATATATTTAATATACTTTTTTATCTATTAATATATAAAAATATATTTTACTATATCTATACCTATACATAACAATATGTATAAATATATAAAATTATATGAAATAATATATATACCCACATGTAATAATATAAGTTTAAATATATGTGTAACTATATGTATAACCATACATGTATAATGGTGTGTCCTTATAGAATATGTTACTATATTTATAATTACATGTATAACAACATAAAACATTATGTTAACGATATGTGTATAACTAGTCTAATTTATAAGCCATATAAACAAAATTATTTAGTAAAACTTATAATAGAATGTGTATAATGGTGTGTACATATAGAATAGTCAAAGTGGATTGTGATATCACAAATATCCACTGTGCCCATCTAAAAATGAAATAAAATAAAAAATATTATTCAATAAAAAAATGTAAAACTATCAAAATCTTAATATATATAGATATATATATATATATACACATATATAGACACACACACACACACACACTTGGAAACATGAATGGAGTACTCTTATATACTATGGGCACTCTTAATGCATAATAAAATAAACTAAAATGAAAGAAGGTAACTCAACAAAATCGACTGCTTCTCATTTACTTCTATTAGATATTTTTTAGTGTTAGTTATTCTATTATAGATTTAATTTTTATAATAATTTTCTTAAAGCAAATACATATGCATATAAATGATATCAAAATGTGCAATGAGTCATTGTATAATTTGGGATTTCCAACTTTTAATTGCATCCCACTGTGGGATTCATATTCCAAGAAAGCTTTTGTATGAATATTAAATTATAAATGTGCAAGCATGTGGTGCTAAATACAGTATCAAGGAGGATTTTCTGGATGACACAGTTGTTGATGATGTTGTTGTTGCCCTAGTTGACCTTGCTAGAAGAGTATCCTACAATATGCTCCTTGCTTCCTTTCTTTTATTCATTATTTTGTACTTAAATTAATTTTCCTTGTTCCATCTTTCAAAACTATTATGCTATTTAGATTCTAGATCTAGTTTCTTTTCCTCCAATCTTATGCATGTTCTTACTGTTAATGGGGAGTTGTAGATTTTATAACTTCCAAGATGGATTTCAAAACATTCAAGGATAATCCTGTATTATTTTGGGACAATTTCATAGTAGAATCTCAGGATGGGCCATCATTTGATAAGGTTTAGTTTGAAAAGTGTATGGATTATGTAATAGTGTTGTCATGGTAAAGTTATAGCTTTGGTTGAAGATTAAGATAAATTCTAATATTGTAAATGGTATTTCAACCTTTGTGCAATATATACGTACATACTAAATAGATGCCATGATCACTAAGATATCAGATAAGTTTTTTATTTCTGTCCAAATTTGATGCTTCCATGATGATGCCACGAGAAAAAATAGGCAAAGCAGATTAAAAAGCTAATGCTGAAGGGACTGATTAACAGAGAAAAAACTGATCCATTCTTTTTGTTTCTTGAAAGTGGAGTTTTTTCCTATTGCTTGTACAAGGAGTCTGAATGAATTCTAGGAAATTCTTATGGCATGTGTATTTTGCATGTTCTACTTTTCTTTTCTTTCTTTTTTTTTGATAAATAAAAATACACTATCAAAAAATTTTTACATTCTATGGCATAGGTAATATCTTGTGTTCCTTATGAAAAACAATAAACATCTCAATTTGAATTTTCCTTATAATAAAATCTGCATTATTAGCTTTTGATTCATGAAACCGCCAGTTCCTCTCTTTCCAAATATGATAGACAACCGCCGCAAACGTAGCTTTTCGGAGGTTATTTTCCACAGTGTTGGCTTCATGCATCTTTATCAATAATCTGAATCCCATAGGTATCGAGAAGATATTCCCATTCAGCTTAGCCCAACCTTGAGTGACTTCAAGAATATGTCTTGTAAATGCACAATTGAAAAAAAGATGGTTGAAAGATTCTGTCAAACCGCAGAATTCACAACATTTGTTTGTAGGCGTGAAGTATTTATCCTTGGTCCATAGCTTGCCCTGTTTTGCAATCCAGAGGTTTGCTACATGCTTTGGAATACGGTTTTTGATCCATATGAGGTTCGCCCAGGTTTTACTTCTTTTGGATTGAGAATCTGCAAAAAAGTGGTAGGATTTGCCTACAATTCTGCCCTTCTCACCCCATTCATTTAGCAATGGTTTTGCGGCTTCTTTGGATCCAGCTTTATATACTAGGATATCTCTAACTGAGATCAGATTTTTCCAAAACGGCGTGTCGTCCTTTGAGCTTTGTGTTACCCAAATGTTAGTACCATTTAAGTAAAAATGGTGGATCCATTTGATCCAGAGGGAATCTTCCTTCTTATTAATTCTCCAAAGTGTTTTAATGAAAAATGCTTTATTCCATATGGTTATGTCTAGAAGACCAAGACCTCCAAGCTGGATAGGAGACATACTTTCTCCCAAGATGCTTTAGGTCTATATCTACCATGTGATTTGACACCCCATAAAAATCTTCTACAAGCTCCCTCGATAGATTTAATGATGTACGAGGGAATTAGAAAAACTGAGAACCAATATCCCTCGATTCCTTGAACGACTGTACGAAGGAGCTCTAATCTGCCCGCAAGAGAGAGTAGTTTTCCAGCCCATTGATGTATTGCTGACGTGATTTTGGCGAGAAGTATAGAAAATTGCGAGGAGATAAGGCGGCTGGATGATAAAGTAACGCCCAGAAAAGTGAAGGGAATGATACCTTCCATAAAGCCTGCATTTTCAATGATTTTCCTCTTAATCTCCTCCCTTACTCCTCCAAAGAAGATATTCGATTTGGAGGAGTTTACACTTAAACCGGAGACACTTGTAAACTCATGCAATATGTTCAACTTTTCTTTTCTTTCTAGATACTATGGAAGGTGGTGGTCTAGTTATTTTAATTTTTCGAACCCTATCATCACTCATGAGTTTGTATACCATGGTCATGGTGAGTTACATCTCATTGCTCATTATTTGCTTCATCGTAAACATGATATACATTCTATGATCATTGAATTTTAATGTCTATATTGTTCATGACTTGTTAGGATGTTAATGAGAAATTTAGAACAGAGTTGCATTCTGAAATAGTTTCTCGATTCAACGAGGGGTTTCTCTTATATGTACATATAAGAGAAATGCTTGTATATCTCTTATACTGAAATACTAAGTATAAGTTCATATATATAATAGTATATACGTACTTATATACTATAGTATATACGTTCATATATACCATAGTATATACGTACATATATACCATAGTATATACGTACATATATACTATGGTATATATGTACGTATATACTCTATCTACATATATACTATCGTATATGTGTACATATATTCTTAGTATGTCTACATATATACTGTAGTTATGTACATATAATATTGTAGTATTATATGTACATATATCTTGAGTATATATGTACTCATTATATATGTACATATAATACTGAAGAATATATGTACATATACTGTAGTAATATATGTAACTAGTGAAATGCTAGTATATATGTACATATACACTATAATATGTATGTACATATATACTATAGTATTATATAGTATTATCAAAACAAAATTGTTTTATTTATTAATTTTGATTTGATTAACTGGTTTAATTTTCATACAAATATGATACCACAATATTCCCCATACGAAGCTTATAGAAGTGAATGAATTTTTTACGAGACATTATGCCCCACAACTAGGATAACTTTGTTATAGCACAAAGATGGTAATCAGAGGAGCTAGGGAATAGAAAGCAACGTCAATTTCATGAATAGTTTATACTTTATGGATTGTCATTAGATACATTGATGAAGAAGATATAATAAAAAAATATTATGTTTTTGTTTTAACTATGTAAAACCAAGAGTAAGTAGATTACAGTTATTCAAAATTATTATGCATAAAATATTTCCATCATCCTGTGTTGTACGTGAACATGGTGGTGTGCTCAATTTTTATATGTTCAAGTTTCTTATTGATTTATTGATGGTTACTACTATTGATGATCAATCTCTATTTCATCTACTAGTTCTTTTGTTAGCTTGTCAGCTCAGTCATGGCGGGGCAGAGCAACACTCCTTATAGGCATTGAGACTAGGAGATAGTTCTAGTTGTGGGGAGGCAAGATGCAAATTTTGATGCGACAAGCATGGCTCGTGGCTTGTTTTCCAGGTTTTCCTCTATGATTTTTTAGATATATTTTCAAAAATTTAAATAATATTGCATTTTTCATATTAATGTTCATAGTGAATGTTTTGTACTTTCTTTGTGAATTAAAATGAGATAATACTTTACCTGCTATTCTATATCTATATATATACCTACTGTTCTATATCTATACGACATCCATAAATACTATGGTGTATATCTATATTTACTAAAGTATATATGTACATAAATACTACAGTATATATATAACATATATACTCAATATATGTACATAATCACTATAGTATTAATGTACATATATACTATATATAACTATCTTATTGATGAGTACAATGTTTGTGATATTGCTTATGTTTGTTGGGTGCCATGTTCTTTACTTTATCTAATTGATATGTTGTTCTATTGAACCTACAAGTGCAATATATGGAAAAGATAAATAAATATGAGAAGATAGAAAAATAGTGTGTGTGCGTGCATGTGTGTGTGTGTGTCTTTAGACATATATAGGTATACAATATTCTGCTATATGCATGTATATTGCATATATACATGCCTATGAATTTTTAAGTAAATACAGAAAAATATCTGATTCATACGTACATGATAGCATTGTTAATTTGTTTTTTTATTGCTGAATGTTGCAGACTATCCCCGTTAATCCCAAGCCTTTTCTTAACAACATGATTGGGAAGATGATCATTGTAAAACTCAAGTGGGGAATGGAATACAAAGGTGAGCTGCATTGTTTCTTTTCCTGTGCATTGTATTTTTTTTCTAATTTTATTTTCTTTGGTTTTTTAAGGTTTCCTTGCGTCGATGGATTTCTATATGAACCTACAGGTGTCCAAAAACATCTATACCAAGTAGCCTGTTGTCATTTCAACTTCTATTTCTCTTTTATTTGGCACATTTAACTTTCTTATAATAAACAATGAACTGATATGTGAAGCTCGGCAACACAGAGAAATATGTTAATGGGCAAGTTCACTGGAAATCTTGATGAAATCTTGATTCGGTAATTTAAATAAGCTCATGATTATCTCGTTGTTTGAAATTTCTACAAAATGGTAGTTGGCATTGTATGTTCTAGACTATCTATTTATTAGCGGGATTGAATTGGTGTTCTTTATGGTTTGTAAATGTAGTATATTATGCTCCTTGTGCAGGTGTAATAATTATCTATCTGCATGAAATACCAGAGGACAACTAACTAGAAGATGTTAACCATGCTCTAAGAGACCAATATGTGTGTTTTTTAAGCCCTAAATTATTTTCTTTTGTTGTCTTTGATGGAATGTGTAGCTGCATGAAAGTACATGTGTCTGTGTTTACACACACACAGAGGCACAAAAATACATGCACAAGTATACATACTTTAAACTGACACAACATTAATTAAAATGTGGCTGGAAGAGTAGCTAGTTACAAAAAGGGAATTGGTGGATGAAAGGAAGATGGAGTTGGAGGTGGAGAGGTAATGCAGGCTAGAATTAAAGGAAGCAATACAGATGGCCACATAGGGACATGCTATGGTGCTAGAGCAGTATGCAGATATGAGGAGCTGAGAGATAGAACGCAACATAAATAACATGAATAAATTATACTTTGTGCACTGTCATTATATACATTAATGAAGAATAATATGTAATCATGTTTTTTTATGTTTCTATTTTAGCTATGTAACATATTGTATCATAATATTTTATTAACTGATTTTATTTTTTGTTAATTATAAATAATTGTTTATAATTTATGTTTTTATTAAATTTAATATAAAAATTTAAAAAATATGTAATTAAATTTTATGTAATTAATTAAAAATTTGAAAATAATTCTAGAATGAAAATAGCTAGAGATTTTTCTCTCGCTAATTTAGCTAGGGGATTTTTCCTTACTAATTTAGTTATTCCCTTGCTAGTTTTGCTAGGGAATATTCTCTCGCTAACATTGCTATGGAATATATTTACTTGTTAATTTTTGCGACGAGCACTTTAGTTTGGGAAAGATTCCTTAGTTATTCCATCATTATATCCACTTTAGTGACAGAAATATGCATTAAGCTAGGGAATATTTCCTAGCTATTCGTTATTCTTCTTGTAGTGATAAAAGCATATACGATAAACCATTTTTTATAATTAACAAAAACCAAAAATAATTCAAATTTAATTATGATACAAAAGTTACATGGTTAAAACAAAAATATAATATAAGTTTATAATCATTTAAATCTAAATCATTATCTTCATCATTAGCTTATGAATTTGTCCAAGGTTCTTCTACGTGGATACTCTTCTAGAACTTGGTGTGCTATCTATCTCATCAAGGCCGCTAACTGTGACTCCATATAGGTCATCTGCCATTCCATTGCATTCTTCATTTTTTTTATCTTATCATTCACTTGTTTCATTTCCTACATATATATCAATTCAAACTTAAACAAAATAAAAGATAACAACTTATTAATTTAGCAAAAATTATACATATGACCATCACTTATATGGCATTTACCAATATGCACGATAAATAGTGACTAAGAGAATCATGGAGTTTTGTGGCACATATATAGAATTTACCAATCATGTGCATAATTCATCCATAAAACAAATATTGATGTTGGCATTAATATTGACATTATCTAATATGTCTTTTCTTACTACAATATCAACATCATATAAATAATATTTTGTATTTACAGATTCATAACATACCACAACTTTCCTAATTGACACAAGAGTGACTAGTGTCACACATAATACACACCAAATTTTCTGTCCACA
>JAREIK010017645.1:0-43565 GCA_029783825.1 Sapria himalayana
TTTTTCCATTTATATTCTTCAAACCGGCCCAGTTAGTTCATGTCGAAACTATTTGTTGTACCATTTATCATTCCATAGTTATGTATCTTTTAAACTCAAATTGGGCCAATTTTGTTTTGTCAAATAGGCTAAATACCGCAAACGAGTTCCATTACATTGTCAAAAGCATTGATATGCAGAAAAGGATAGAAATGTTAAATAGAAAGGGAATGAGTTGTGTTCTTAATTTGGTTCTTTGTTTTTTCACAAGTTGGCTTTGTTCAGGCGAGTGAAAGTTAACCATAATAGCAATGCTACATTTTTTAAACAATTACTTAAGATATTATGGAATAGCTAAAGATGACCACAAACATTGGTAGCAGTAATTACTACTTAAGTAATTGCTAAAATTAGGCAGCTTAATATAACAAAAAAAATACAACTAATAACAACCATGATAATTATAATTTCAAAGGTCCATACCGGAATAGGAACGAAAATCCAAACCCAATTACTTATCTCTTCTACAACTCCTCCCTTTTCTTTCTCCACTGTAGAAGGACAACCAAAGATGAAAACGTGTTAATCATGTAGACATAAATTTCTAAGATGAAAGAGAAATAAAAAAACAAAATATTACCTTATAAAATTTAATACACCCATTCCAAATTTAGTTGGCCAACTTTAGTTGGAAGAATATTAGGATCTTGTGACCCCTCTGAAAATTGTAATTAAACCATATTTTTATTAAATTTAATTAATAAAATAAGTAAAAGTAAAATTAAAATTTACAAGATTTGTATACTAACCTGATTCATTATCATCAAGGTATTGAACTAATTCTTGAATTTCAATAGGTTTGTTTGAGCTTCTCAACCAATCTTGTAGACATATGAGAACTTCAGCTATAATATGTGTTAAAGAACTCCTAAATTTATCTAAAGTTCTCCCCCTAGTGCTAAATGTAGATTCGTAGGCCACAGTAGATGCTTGGATAGCAAATACATCCCTTGCTACATTTTCTCAAGAAGGATACCTAACCTCATTTACCATCCACCAATTTAGGACATCAAATTCAATTCTATATTTTTCAAGTTTGTCCACCAAGTACCTATCCAACTCTTCCAAAGCTGCAACATCTTGTTCTTTCTCCAATTCAACAAAAAAAATCATCAACATGAGTATCACTACCATCAAAGAAATCATCATTTTTCTTCAACACAGTAGAAGAGAAATCATTTTCTTTTGATTCATCTTCATTTAAATCTTTATAATCATCCATCATCTCATTTAAGCATTTATAACCTTTTTCACCAAATTTTTAGCCAATTCCTCTCCATAATGCTAAATGTACTTAACCTTATGATATTTGAGCTTATATCTAGGATTCAACACTACTGCTACAAAAAGCATAATATTTGTTGACTGAAGAGAACACCAATATTTGTTGAATTATGCCTCATTTCATACCCATTTCAGACACCATTGTATCTCAACTATATTCACTAAGCTTAATTTTTATGAAAATTTGAATAATTTCTAGAAAATAAACACTAGAGGTAGAATATTATGAGCCAGAAAATTTAGAAGTTACCTCATAAAAAGTTTTCAATAAATGAGCCAAAATATTGGCGTTTGTTCTGTCTCTATCATTGGGAACATTTGAACCAAACTCCTTCAAAAACCTTATAACTTTGTCTTCCAACTTATCAAATTCTTATTGATATTTTATATCAGTTTATAGCATCAAATAAGTTTAATTCCATCTTGTAGGACAATCTAATTAAAATGAAGATTGATATGTCAAGTTTGCTTCTTCAACACATAACTTAAACATATCTAATCTTTATGGACTGCTCCTCACATATTTCACCACACCTCTAATTTTTTGAATAGCACCCTCAACTACTGCAATGCCATCTCTAACAATTAAGTTTAGGATATGATCACAACATCTCATATGAAAATGCTCGCCTCTCAAAGGTACAACACTTTTCTTCACAAGTATTTTTTTCAATTGTTCAACTGCAACATCATTATTTGATGCATTGTAAATAGTAATGAACATCAACTTTCTCAAACCCTATTCATTCATGCAAAACTCAATAGTATTTCTAATATTAACTCCAGAATTACTTTTAATTACAAAAAAGTTCAAAAGCTTTTTATGCATATTCTTTTGCGAATAAATGAAATTAACAGTCAAACATATATAAGATAAATTTTGAATGCTAGTCCTAGCCTTGGTAGTCAATGAAACTCTACAACAATGAGATGATATGCCATCAAATAATTTATTCTTTTCCTTCACAAACAAAGTAAAACAATCCCTCAATATAGAGTGCCTAGATGGAAATCTAAATTGAGGGACACTAACTTCACAAAAATCCTTAAACTCATTCCTCTCAACAAAACAAAAAGTCAATTCATCTTTTATGATCATTTTCACAAAAGCCTCCCTAACTAGTTGTTGATCAAATTGCCAACAAGTTAATTTGTTATCCTCTGAACTAGTACCTTTAGTGAAACTCAACAAAGATTCTGACTTGTCTTTACCTTTGTGAGCTTCTATTAATTCTTTTTTGTGTGGAAATTTCCTACAAGTCTCTCTCAAGTATTTCCATAAACCCGAAGTACCTTGATCACATTTTGCCAAGTATACTCTCCTACACCATATACAAGCTGCCCAACTAGTTTCATTTCCCTCTGAATCAACTAATATCTCATAAGTTTCCCAAACAGCAGACTTATACTTTTTATGAGTTTGAGGTTCAGATGTACCTTGACTTTCTTTTACAATTGGAATTGAAGAACCTACCATAACAATTGGAGGGTTCGTGAAAGGATGATGATTGGATTTACCAGTACTTTGATCATTTGAGATGTGATCATCTTCTATTTATTGTATTTTTCGTTTGCCGCTGGATTGTGCCATCTGCATTGCGATTAATTAATATGATATGTTAAGGATAAATTCATATAAATTTTTCAGACAAGCAAGCTCTACAAAACTGACTATAGGATATTCTGCCCACTCATTCGGACCAACCACAACACCCCAACCAATACTCAACAAAACTGACTGAGACACATAATATTAATAATTAATCACTTAATTCACGTCAGAAAAACAAACCAAAAGGCTGGTGACATCTGAGACACGGTGAAGGCAACCAGAAGTGCGACAGACAAGGGCTGGACCTATCTGACACAGTTGAAATGGCGTGAAGTTGCCTGGAACTTGTCGGAATAGCAATAGGTGCGTCGAAATTGGATGGGCAGTAGCGGAATTGGTGGCATCTTCATGTTATATATATATATTCCTTGTTATAGTATTGGTTTTTTAGGATGGGACGGTTCTCGGGATGGATATTGCTTAAGATCTAGAATCGTCCCAAAAGAAAAAATATGTGACTGAACGGCACGGGAAAAGTAAAAGTCAACGGATTTTTCTCAGTCCTGATTCTTTTGGGACAAGACTTCGGGTCGGGTCCCAAATCTCTGAGTCCCGTGAGCAGCCCTACTAAATGCATATAAAGTTAAAGCAGTAAACTTCTAAACCCCGTAATGCCTAAATACATAAACCATTAAACTACTAAATTCTACTTAATAATTAATAAATCTAATTTTTATTGCTATTTATTATATTTTTAAATATTTATTTTAATTATTTATTAGTGTATTTATTTAGAAATATTTATTACAAAATAAATTATGAGTGGGACAAATATAATTTAAATAATATATTATTTATCTAATAAAATATACACTTATAAAATAAGTATAAATTTAAAAATTAAAAATTATTATCAAGTTATATAAGTTACTTAAATTTTGAATCAATTTGGGTTTTGTAAATATTTTTTAATTAATATCTATCTTAATATTAATAGTTTATAAATTTAATTTTTGATCATTATTATAATATCTATCAATAAAATTATTTATATTAAATTTATATGATATATAATTTTTAATATTATTATAACAAATATTGTATTAAAATTTCAAAAAATTTTAAATATTATTATATTTTCAAATATTATAACCTATGAAAATGATAAAAAATTATAGACATTTTTAATGTTATTTTATTTTTTTAAAAAAAACATATAAACCACTAAAAGCCTAAAAACATAAATCGCTAAAATCCTAAATGAAAAAACCTCTAAATACTTAATCCATTAAACAGGTATACAGTAATAATAAATCATAAATCTCATTTTAAATTTTATTCAGTATAATTTTAAAATTTTATTTTAAATATTTATCAGTTTATTTTTATAGAAATATTAATTATAGAATAAATTATTAGTGAGAAATATCTAGTTTAAATTAAAATGGTATCCCTAAATAATAAATAATAAATAATAAATAATAAATAATAAATAATAAATCTCATTTTTTTCATTATAATTTTAAATATTCATTTTAATTATTTATTTGTTTATTTTTATAAATATATTAATTACAGAATAAATTATGAGTCAGACAAATATAATTTATATAAATTATTTTTCATCTAAAAAATATAGATAAACTTTTTAAAAGAAAAAAAAATTTCAAAACAAAAAATTATTATATAGTAATATATTTTGCTTTTCTTCTGAATCATTTTAGGATTTGTAATTATATTATAATTGAAATCTATCTTATTAATAATAGATTATTAATTTATTTTTTGATCATTATTAGAATATTTATTAATAAAGTAGTTTATATTGAATTTATATGATATATAAATTTAATGATTATTATAACTAAATATTGAACTCACTTTTGAAAAAAATTTAAAAATTATTATATTTTCAAAGGTTATAACCTTAAAAAATGAGAAAAAATAATAAAAATAAATTTTTGTTATTTCATTTTTTAAATAAAACCTATAGATCATTAAATTCTTACTTACTTAAATTAGTAAGCTCATAAATGCCAAAACCCCTAGATACATAACCCTTTTAACTGCTATATACTACTTAATAAATAATAAATCTCATTTTTATTTCTATTTATTATAATTTTAAATCTTAATTTTAATTATTTATAGTTTAATTTTTTAGAAAATTTAATTACGAAACAAATTTCGAGTGAAACAAATATTATTTAAATAATTTATTTTAATAAAAAAAATATAAGCTTATAAAAAGAAAGAAATTTTAAAAAATTAAATATTATTATTTAGTAATATATTTTGATTTGATTTTGAATCATTTTGTGTTATGTAAATATATATTAATTAATATTTATATTATTAATAATAGTCTATTAATTTAATTTTTGATCATTATTATAATATCTATCAATAAAATTATTATTTTGAATTTATATGATATATAATTAGTAAAATTAATATAATTATACATTGTATTCACATTTCAAAAAATTTTAAAAATTATTTTATTTTCAAAGGTTATAACCTTTGAAAATCAGAAAAAATCAAAAATAGAATTTTAAATTTTTATTATATAAATAAAACCTATAAACCATTAAATGCCTAAAAACATAAATTGCTAAACTCCTAAATGACAAAAATCCTAAATGATCAAACTATTAAACCGGTATACCATATTAATAAATCAAAAATCTCATTTTAATTTGTATTCATTATAATTTTAAATATTCATTTTAATTATTTATTAGTTTGTTTTTTAAAGAAATATCAATCTCAAAATTTATAATGAGCTCCTAAAGCCCATAATGCCTAAATCATAAACCATTAAACCGCTATATACTACTTAAGAAATAAGAAATATAATTTTTATTTCAATTTATTATAATTTTAAATATTCATTTTAATTATTTATTAGTTTATTTTTATATAAATTTTTATTACAAAATAAATTATGAGTTCGATAAATATTATTTAAATAATTTATTTAAAAAAACATATAAACTCTTATAAAAGTAGTAAAAATTTAAAAATTAAAAATTAATATCCAATAATAATTTTTAGTTTAATTTTGAATCAATTTAGGTTTTGTAAATATTTTTTAATTAATATCTATCTTATTATTAATAGTTTGTTAATTTAATTTTTGATCATTATTATAATATATATCAATAAAATTGTTTATATTGAATTTATATGATATATAATTATTAAAATTATTATAACTAAATATTGTATTCACATTTCAAATTATATATCATAAATCTCATTTTAATTTATATTCAGTATAATTTTAAATTTTTATTTTAATTATTTATCAGTTTATTTTTATAGAAATATTAATTACAAAATAAATTATTAGTGAGATAGATATAAATTTAATTAAACCGGTATACCCTAAATTATAAATAATAAATCTCATTTTTTTTATTATAATTTTAAATATTCATTTTAATTATTTATTTGTTTAATTTTATATAAATATTAATTAAAAAAAATTATGAGTTAGTCAAATATAATTTATGTAAATTATTTTAAATCAAAAAAAATTGATAATCATTTTAAAATAAAAAAAATTACAAAACAAAAAATTATTATATAGTAATATATTTTGTTTTGCTTATGAATCAATTTATATTTGGTAATTATATTTTAATTGATATCTCTCTTATTAATAATAGATTATTAATTTATTTTTTTATCATTATTAGAATATTAATCACTAAAATTGTTTATATTGAATTTATATGATATATAAATATAATGATTATTATAACTAAATATTGAATTCACTTTTGAAAAAAATTTAAAAATTATTAGATTTTCAAGGTTATAAACTTTGAAAATATCAAAAAATAAAAAAAATAAATTTTTTGTTATTTTATTCTTTAAATAAAACCTATAAACCACTAAATGCAAACACAATTAAATCAATATACTCCTAAACCCCGTAATACCTAAATACATAAACCATTAAACCCCTATATAATACATAATAATTAATAAATCTAATTTTTATTTCTATTTATTATAATTTTAAATATTCATTTAATTATTTATTAGTATATTTTTATAGAAATATTTAATACAAAATAAAGTATGAGTACGACAAATATAATTTAAATAATTTATTTTTAATCAAAAAATATATATACGCTTATAAAAGAAGTAAAATTTAAAAATTAAAAATTATTATTCAGTAATATATTTTACTTTAATTTTGAATCAATTTGGGTTTTCTAAATAATTTTTATTTAATATCTATCTTATTATTAATAGTTTATTAATTTAAACTGGTATACATTAATAATAAATCATAAATCTCATTTTAATTTTTATTCAGTATAACTTTAAATTTTAATTTTAATTATTTATCAGTTTATTTTTATAGAAATATTAATTACAAAATAAATTATTAGAGACAAAATATAATTTAAATAATTAATATTTCATCAAAAAATATATAAGCTTATAAATATAGGCACAATTTTAAAAACAAAAATTTATTATTTAGTAAAATATTTTATTTTGATTTTGCATCATTTTAGATTTTGCATTTATATTTTAATTTATATCATTCTTTTTAATAATAGTTTATAAATTATTTATTAATCATTATTATAATATCTATTAATAAAATTATTTAAATTGAGTTTACATAATATATAATTATTAAGATTATTATAACTTAATATTCTATTCACATTTAAAAAAAATAAAAATTATTATATTTTCGAAGGTTGACCTTCGAAAATTAAAAAAAAAACAAAAAATTAAATTTTTTGTTTTTACATTTTTTAAATAAAAACTATAAAACACTAAAGGCATAAACACTTAAATCACTAAACCTCAAAACACCTAAATACCTAAACCATTAACACTGTATATTTTGAATAATAAATAATAAATCTCACTTTTTTTTGTATTCATTATAATTTTAAATATACATTTTAATTATTTTTTAGTTTATTTTTATAGAAGTATAAATTACAAAATATATTATGAGGAAGACAAATATAATTTAAATAATATACTTTTAAGAAGAAAAAATATAAACTTATAAAAAGAAGCAAAACATCAAAAAATTATTATTTAGTAATTTATTTTACTTTAATTTTGAATAAATTTAGGTTTTGCAAATATATTTTAAATAATATCTATCTTATTTATATTAGTTTATTAATTTATTTTTTGATCATTAATATAATATCTATCAATATAATTCTTTATATTGAATTTATATGGTATATAATTATCAATATTATCAAAACTAAATATAGTATTCCCATTAAAAAAAAATTTAAAAATAGTTATATTTTCATAGGTTATAACCTTAAAAAATAAGAAAAAATAACAAAAAATAAATTTTTTGTTATATCATTGTTTAAATAAAACTTATAAACCTTTAAATACCTAAACACATAAATCTCTAACCTCCTATACCCTAAAGCCCCTATATACTTAAACCTTTAAACTCGTAAACCTTAAATATAATTTAAATAATGTATTGAAATATTAATTACAAAATAAATTATGAGTGATACAAATATAATTTAAATAATTTATTTATATCAAAAAAAAATATAATCTTATAAAAGGAGGCAAAAAACTAAAAAACAAAAATTATTATTTAGTAATAAATTTACTTTGATTTTTAATTATTTTAGTTTTTGTAATTAAATTTTAAATTATATCTATCATATTATAATAGCATATTAATTTATTTTTTGATAATTGATTTAATATCTATCAATAAAATTCTTTATATTTTGTTTTGATTATATATAATTTTAATGATTTTTATTACAAAATATTGTATTCACATTTTTAAAAAATTTTAAAATTATTATATTTTAAAAGGTTATAACCTTTGAAAATGTGAGAAAATATCAAAAATAATTTTTTTTGTTATTTCATTATTTAAATAAATCCTATAAACCACTAAATGCCTAAACACTTAAATAAATAACTCCTAAATCTATAAAACCCTAAAAAGATAATCCTTTTAAAGTAGTATACCCTAAATAATAAATAATAAATAATAAATATCAATATTATTTCTTTCATTATAATTTAAAATATTCATTTTATTTATTTATTCATTTATTTTTATATAAATATTAATTATAAAATAAATTATGAGTAAGACAAATATAATTTATATAAAATATTTTTTATTGAAAAATATATATAAACTTATAGAAAGAATATAAAATTTAAAAACTAAAATTTATTATATAGTAATATATTTTGCTTTCCTGAATCATTTTAGATTTTGTATTTATATTTTAATTGATATCTATCTTATTAATAATTGGTTATTAATTTATTTTTTGATCATTATTAGAATATTTATCAATAAAATTGTTTATATTGAATTTATATGATATATAAGTATAATTACTATTATAACTAAATATTGAATTCACTTTTAAAATAAATTTAAATATTATCATCTTTCCAAAGGTTATAGCCTTTGGAAATATGAAAAAATAATAAAAATAAATTTTATGTTATTTTATTTTTAAAATAAAACCTAAATCACTAAATCCATACACAGTTATATCAGTAAACTCCTAAACCGCGTAATGCCTAAATACATAAACCATTAAACTTTTATATACTACTTAATAATTAATAAATTGAATTTTTATTTCAATTTATTATTATTTTATATATTCATTTTAATTATTTTTTAGTTTATTTTTATAGAAATTTTTATTACAAAATAAATTATGAGTGCGACACATAATTTAAATAATTTGTTTTTAATAAAAAAAATATATATGCTTATAAAAGAAGTATTATTAAATATTAAAAATTATTATCAACTGATATATTTTACTTTAATTTTGAATCAATTTGGGTTTTGTAAATATTTTTTAATTAATATCTATCTTATTATAAATAGTTTATTAATTTAATTTTTGATCATTATTATAATATCTATTAATAAAATTGTTTATATTTATTTTATTTGATATAAAATTATTAAAATTATTATAACTAAATATTGTATTCAAATTTCAAAAAATTTTAAATATTATTAAATTTTCAAAGGTTATAACATTTGAAAAAGACAAAAAATTAAAATTTTTTTTGTTATTTTATTGTTTAAAAAATACCTATAAATCACTAAATGCCTAAAAACATAAATCGCTGAACTCCTAAATTACAAAATAGCAAAATACTTAAACCAATAAACTGGTATACATTAATAATAAATCATAAATCTCATTTTAATTTTTATTCAATATAATTTTAAATTTTTATATTAATTATTTATCAGTTTATTTTTATACAAATATTAATTACAAAATAAATTATTAGTGAGACAGATATAACTTAAATTAAACCTATATACCATAAATAATAAATAATAAATCTCATTTTTTTTTCATTATAATTTTTAATATTCATTTTAATTATTAATTTTTTATTTTTATATAAATATTAATTAAAAAATAAATTATGAGTTAGACAAATATAATTTATGTAAATTATTTTTAATCAAAAAAAAATTGATAAACCTTTTAAAATAATAAAAAATTTTAAAACAAAAAATTATTATATAGTAATATATTTTGCTTTGTTTCTGAATCATTTTAGATCTTGTAATTATATTTAAATTGATATCTATCTTATTAATAATAGATTATTAATTTATTTTTTGATCATTATTAGAATATTTATCACTAAAATTATTTATGTTGAAATATGATATAAAATATATTGATTATTATAACTAAATACTGAATTCACTTTTGAAAAAAATTTCAAAATTATTATATTTTCAAATGTTATAACCTTTGAAAATATCAAAAAATAATAAAAATAAATGTTTTGTTATTTTATTTTTTAAATAAACCTATAAACTACTAAATGCATACACAATTAAATCAGTAAAAACCTAAACCCCATAATACCTAAATACATAAACCATTAAACTACTATATAATACATAATAATTAATAAATCTAATTTTAATATCTATTTATTATAGTTTATATATTCATTTTAATTATTTATTAGTTTATTTTTATAGAAATATTTATTATAAAATAAATTATGAGTGTCAAATATAATTTAAATAATTTATTTATAATCAAAAAAATATATACGCATATAAAAGAAGAAAAAATTTAATAATTAAAAATTATTATCCAGTAAATTATTTTACTTTAATTTTGATTCAATTTGTGTTTTGTATATATTTTTTAATTAATATCTATCTTATTATTAATAGATTATTAATTTAATTTTTGAACATTATTATAATATCTATCAATAAAATTATTTTATTTATTAAATAAAACCAATAACCACTAAATGCCTAAAAACCTAAATTGCTAAACTCCTAAAAGACAAAACCTCTAAATACTTAAAACATTAAACTAGTATACATTAATAATAAATCATAAATATCATTTTAATTTTTATCCAATATAATTTTAAATTTTTATTTTAATTAATTTTCATTTAATTTTTTGATAAATTTTAATTACAAAATAAATTATTAGTAAGACAGATCTAATTTAAATTAGATCGGTATACACTAAATAATAAATAATAAATCTCATTATTTTTAATTATAATTTTAAATATTCATTTTAATTATTTATTTGTTTATTTTTATATAAATATTAATTACAAAATTTTTATGAGTTACACAAACATAATTTCTGTAAATTATTTTTCATCAAACAATTATAAATAAACTTTTTAAAAGAAAAAAAATTTTCAAAACAAAAAATTATTATATAGTAATATATTTTACTTTCCTTCTGAATCATTTATAGTTTTGTAATTATATTTTAATTGACATCTATCTTATTAAAAATAGATTATTAAGGTATTTTTTCATCATTATTAGAATATTTTTCAATAAAAATGTTTATATTGAATTTATATGATATATAAATATAATGATTATTATAACTAAATATTGTATTCACTTTTGAAAAAAAATTAAAAATTATTATATTTTCAAAGGTTATAATCTTTAAAAATGTGAAAAAATAAAAAAAAATATATTTTTTTGTTATTCTATTGTTTAAATAAAACCTATACAACACTAAATGCCTAAGCATTTAAATCACTAAACTAGAAAACCCCGATACCTCTATATAGATAATCCTTTAAATCGGTATACCCTAAATAAAAATTAATAAATTTCATTTTTATTTGTTTCATTATAATTTAAAAAATTGATTTTAATTGTTTAATTTTTTATTTTTATATATGTTTTAATTATAAAATAAATTATTAGTTAAAAATATAATTTTTAAGAATTATTTTTAATCAAAAAATTGATAAGATTATAAAAAGAATAATAATTTAAAAACAAATAATTATTATTTAGTAATATATTTTGCATTGATTTTGAATCATTTTAGGTTTTGATATTATATTTTAAGTAATATCAATCTTATTCATAATAGATTTTTAATTTATTTTTTGATAATTATTAGAATATCTTTCAATAAAATTATTTATATTGAATTTATATGATATATAATTATTATGATTATTAGAAATAAATATTGTATTCACTTTTAAAAAAAATTTAAAAATTATTATATTTTCAAAGGTTATAATCTTAAAAAATGAGAAAAAATAATAAAAATAAATTTTTAGTTATTTTATTTTTTTAAATAAACCTATAGACCATTAAATGCTTACTTACTTAAATTAGTAAGCTCATAAACCCCGAAACCCCTAAATACATAAACATTTTAACATCTATATACTACTTAATAAATAATAAATCTCATTTTTATTTCTATTTATTATAATTTTAAATATTTATTTTAATTATTTATAGTAAAATTTTAAAAAAAATTAATTACAAAATAAATTTCGAGTGAGACAAATATTATTTAAATAATTTATTTTTAATCAAAAAAATATAAGCTTATTAAAAGAAGACAAAATTTAAAAATTAAATATTATTATTTACTAATATATTTTGATTTGATTTTGAATCATTTTGTGTTATGTAAATATATTTTAATTAATATTTATATTATTAATAATAGTTTATTAATTTAATTTTAGATAATTATTATATTATCTATCATTAAAATTGTTTATAGTGAATTTATATGATATATAATTAGTAAGATTAATATAATTATACATAGAATCACATTTCAAAAAATTATAAAAATTATTTTATTTTTAAAGGTTATAACCTTTGAAAATCGTAAAAAATCTAAAAAAAAATTTTTATTTTTTTTATATAAATAAAACCTTTAAACCACTAAATACCTAAAAAAATAAATTGATAAGCTCCTAAACGACAAAACCCTAAATAATCAAACCATTAAACTGGGATACCACATATAATAATAATAAATTTCATTTTAATTTGTATTCATTATAATTTTAAATATTCATTTTAATTATTTATTAGTTTATTTGTTATATAAATATTAATTACAAAATAAATAATGAGAGAGACAACTAGAATTTTAATAATTTATTTTTAGTAATATATTTTACTTTGATTTTGAATAATTATATATAGGTTTTGCAATTATATTTTACTTGCTATCAATCATATTAAGAATAGTTTATTAATCTATTATTTGATCAATTTTATAATATCTAACAATAAAATTACTTATATTGAATTTAAATGTCTTATAATTAGTAATATTATTATCACTAAATAATATATTTACATTTGAAAAAAATTTAAAAATTATTATATTTTCAAAGGTTATAACCTTCAAAAATGATAAAAAATAACAAAAATAAATTTTTTATTATTTTATTATTTAAATAAAACTTATAAACTACTAAATGCCTAAACATTTAAATCTCTAGACTCCTAAGCCCCAAAACCTCCTAAATACTTAAACCATTAAACCTATATAACCTAAATAATAAATAATAAATCTCATTTTTATTTGTATTCAATATAATTTTAAATATTCATTTTAATTATTTTTTATATTATTTTTATAGAAATATTAATTACAAAATAAATAATGAGTGAGACATATATAATTTAAATAAATTATTTTTTATCAAAAAAATATAAGCTTATAAAAATAAATAAAATTTCAAAAATTTAAAATTTTATTTATTAATATAATTTACTTTTATTTTGAATTTTTTTGAGTTATGCAAATATATTTTAATTAATATCTGTCTTATTAATAATAGGATATTAATTTATTTTTTGATCATCAAAATAATCTATATTAATAAAATTTTCTATATTGAATTTACATCAAATATAATTATTAAGATTATTATAACTAAGTATTGTATTCATATTTTAGAACTTTTAAAAAATTATTATATTTTCACAGGTTATAACCTTTGAAAATCACGAAAATTCATAAAAATAAATGTTCTGTTATTTCATTGATTAAATAAAACCTATATATCAATAAATAAAACCTAAATGTGTAAACATATAAATCAATAAACTCATTAACCCAAAAACAACAATAAACTTAAACCATTAAATAGGTATACCCTAAATAATAAATAATAAATCTCTTTTTTATTATTATTCATTATAATTTTACATATACATTTTAATATTTTATCAATTTATTTTAATAGAAATATAAATTAAAAAATAAATTAATAGTGAGACAAATATAATTTAAATAATTTATTTTTCATCAAAAAATATATAAGCTTATAAATGGATACAAAAATTTAAAAATTTAAAATTAATATTTAGTAAAATATTTTTCTTTGATTTTGAATCATTTTAGGTTTTGTAAATATATTTTAAACAATATTTATCTTATTAATATAATTTTATTAATATTTTGTATGATCATTATTATAATATATATCAATATAATTGTTTTAATTAAATTTACATGATATATAATTATTAAGAATTATCATAACTAAATATAGTATTCACATTTAAAAAAAATTTAAAAATTATTATAGTTTCATAGGTTATATTAAATTTTTTGTTATTTTATTTTTTAAATAAAACATATAAACCACTAAATGCTAGGGGTCATCATGTGATGAGATGGGATGAAGACTCCAAATTTCTAGTCCCTTCCACAGTTCTGAGATTTTACTTTGATGATCCAGACCCGTCCCATAGGTTGAAAATATCGGGATGGGACAGGACGGAGATCGCGGATTTTGGGTAGGAAAAAATGGTTCCGGGACGGAACAGAGTTCGGACATTTTTTTCAATTTATTTTCTTCAAACCGGCCAAGTTAGTTCATGTCTTAACCTTTTGTTGTACAATTTATCATTCCTTAGTTATGTATATTTCAAACTCAAATTGGGCCAATTTTGTTTTGACAATAGGCTGAATACCGCAAACGAGTTCCATTACCTTGTCAAAAGCTTTGATGTGCAGAAAAGGATATAAATGTTAAATAGAATGGGACCGAGTTGTGTACTTAATTTGGTTCTTTGTTTTGTCACAAGTTGGCTTTGTTCAGCCAAGTAAAAGTTAACAATAAAAACAATACTATATTTTTTAAACAATTACTTAAAATATTAAGGAATAGCTAAAGATGACCACTAACATTGGTGGCATCAATTACTACTTAAGTATTTGCTAAAATTAGGCAGCTTAATATAACAAAAAAAATACAACTAATAACAACCATGATAATAATCATTTAAAAGGTCCGTCCAGGAATAGCAACGAAAATCCAAAACCAATTAATTATCTCTTCTACAATTCCTCCCTTTTCTTCCTCCACTGTAGAAGGACAACCAAAGATGAAAACATGTTAATCATGTAGACATAAATTTCTAAGATGAAAGAGTAATAAAAAAACAAAATATTACCTTAAACAATTTAAAACACTCATTCCAAATTTAGTTGTCCAACTATAGTTGGAAGAATATTTGGATCTTGTGACCCCTCTAAAAATTGTAACTGAACCAAATTTATATTAACTTGAATGAATAAAATAAGTAAAAGTGAAATTAAAATTTACAAGATTTGTATACTAACCTTATTCATTACCATCAAGGTCTTGAACTAATTCTTCAATTTCAAAAGGTTTGATTGACCTTTTCAACCAATCTTGTAGACATCTAAGAACTTCAGCTGTAATTGGTGTTAAAGAACTCCCAAATTTATCTAAAGTTCTCCCCCTCGTGCTAACTATAGATTCGTAGGCCATAGTAGATGCTTGGATAGCAAATACATCCCTTACTACATTTGCCAAAGAAGGATACCTAACCTCATTTACCTTTCACCAGTTTAGAAGATCAAAATCAATTCAATTTTTTTCAAGTTTGTCCTTCAAGTACCTATCCAAATCTTCCTAAGCTACAACTTCTTGTTCTTTCTCCAATTCAACAAAAAAAAATCATCAACATAAGTATCACTTCCATCAAAGAAATCATAATTTTTCTTCAACACAGTAGAACAGAAATCATCTTCTTTTGAATCTTCTTCATTTAAATCTTTATAATCATCCATCATCTCATTTAAAGCATTTATAACCTTTTTCACCAAATTTTTAGCCAATTCCTCTCCATAATGATAAGTCTACTTAACCTTGAGATATTTGAGCTTATATTTAGGATCCAACACTACTGCTATAAAAAGCATAATATTTGTTGACTGAAGAGAACCCCAATATTTGTTGAATTTATGCCTCATTTTCATACCCATTTCAGACACCATTGTATCTCTACTATTTTCACAAAACTCAATTTTTTTTAAAATTCGAATAATCTGAGGAAAACAAATACTAGAGGTAGAATATTATGAGCCAGAAAATTTACATGTTCCCTCATAAAATGTTTTCAAGAAACGAGCCAAAATTTTGGCGTTTGTTCAGTCTCTCTTTGTTGGAACGTTTTAACCAAACTACTTCAAAAACCTTTTATCTTTGTCCTCAAACTTTACAAATTCTTATTGATATTTTATATCAGTTTGTAGCATCAAATAAGTTGAATTCCATCTTGTAGGACAATCTAATTGCAATGAAGATTCATAAGTCAAGTTTGCTTCTTCAACACATAACTTAAACATATCTAATCTTTTAGGACTGCTACTCACATATTTCACCACACCTCTAATTTTTTGAATAGCACTCTCAACTACTGCAATGCCATCTCTGACAATTAAGTTTAGGCTATCAGCACAACATCTCATATGAAAATGCTCGCCTCTTAAAGGTACAACACTTTTTTTAACCAGCCTTTTTTTTTCAATTGTTCAACTGCAACATCATTATTTGATGTATTCTCAACAGTAATGAACATCAACTTTCTCAAACCCCAATCATTCATGTAAAACTCAATAGCATTTCTAATATTAACTTTAGAATGACTTTTTATTACACAAAAGTTCAAAAGCCTTTTATGCATATTCCATTGAGAATCATTGTATGAACAGTCAAACATGTATAAGACAAATTCTCAATGCTAGTCCAAGTGTCTGAAGTCAATGAAACTCTACAACAATGATATGATATGCTATCAAATAATTTTTTCTTTTCGTTCACCAACAAAGAAAAACAATCCCTCAGTGTGGGGAATCTAGATGGAATTTTAAATTGTGGCACACTAACTTCACAAAATTCCTTAAACTCATCCCTCTCAACAAAAAAAAAAGGCAAATCATCTTCTATGATTATTTTAACCAAAGCCTCCCTAACTAGTTGTTGATCAAATTGTCAACAAGTTAATTTGTTATCCTCTGAACTAGTACCTTTAGTGAAACTCAACAAAGATTGCGACTTGTCTTTACCTTTGTGAGCTTCTATTAATTTTTTTTCGTGTGGAAATTTCATACAACTCTTTCTCAAGTATTTCTATAAACCCGAAGTACCTTGATCACATTTTGCCAAGTATACTATCCTACACCATATACAAGCTGCCCTACCAGTTTCATTTCCCTCTGAATCAACTAATATCTCATAAGTTTCCAAAATAGCAGACTTATACTTTTTATGAGCTTGAGGTTTAGATGTACCTTGACTTTCTTTTACAATTGTAATTGAAGAACCTGCCGTAACAATAGGAGAGTTCATGAAAGGATGATGATTGAATTTACCAGTACTTTCATCATTTGAGATGTGATCATCTTCAATTTATTGTATTTTTCGTTTACAGCTGGATTGTGCCATCTGTATTGCCATTAATTAATATGATATGTTAAGCATACATACATATAAATATTTCAAACAAGCAAGCTCTACAAAACTGACTGTAACACATTCGGCCCACACATTTTGCCCAACCAAAACACCACAACCAATAATCAACAAAACTAACTGAGACATTTAATAATAATAATTAATCACTCAATTTTCGTCAGAAAAACAAACCAAACTGCTGGTGGCATCTGAGACATGGTGGAGGCAACCTGATGTGCGACGGACAATGGCTGGACCTAACAGAACATGGCTGGAACGACGTGAGGTAGCCTGGAACTCGTCGCACCAGCAATAGGTGCATTGGAATTGGATGGGCAGTAGCGGAATTGGTGGCATCTTCATGTTATATATATATATATATCTGGTTCTAGTATCAGTTTTTTAGGATGGGATGGTTTTTGGGATGGATATTGATAAAGATCCGGAACCATCCCAAAAGATAAAATACGTGACAGAACGGGATGGGAAAAGTCAAAGTCAACAGATTTTCTCAGTCCTGATTCTTTCGGGACAAGACTTCGAGTCAGATTATGAATCTCCGAGTCCCGCGAGAAGCCCTACTAAATGCATATAAAGTTAAATCAGTAAACTCCTAAACCCCATAATGCCTACATACATAAACCATTAAACCACTAAATACTACTTAATAATTAATAAATCTAATTTTTATTGCTATTTATTATATTTTTAAATATTCATTTTAATTATATATTAGTGTATTTATTTAGAAATATTTATTGCAAAATAAATTATGAGTGGGACAAATATAATTTAAAAGATATATTATTTATCTAATAAAAATATACGCTTATAAAAGAAGTATAAATTTAAAAATTAAAAATTATTATCAAGTAATATAAGTTACATAAATTTTAAATCAATTTAGGTTTTGTAAATATTTTTAAATTAATATCTATCTTAATATTAATAGTTTAAAAATTTAATTTTTGATCTTTATTATAATATCTATCAATAAAATTATATATATTAAATTTATATGATATATAATTATTAATATTATTATAACAAAATATTGTATTAAAATTTCAATAAATTTCAAATATTATTATATTTTCAAATGTTATAACCTATGAAAATTATAAAAAATTATATAAATTTTTTTGATTATTTTATTTTTTAAAATAAAACCTATAACCACTAAAAGCCAAAAAACATAAATCGCTAAACTCCTAACGACAAAACCTTTAAATACTTAAACCATTAAACATGTGTACTTTAATAAAAAATCATAAATCTCAATTTAATTTTTATTAAGTATAATTTTAAATTTTTATTTTAATTATTTATCAGTTTATTTTTTATAGAAATATTAATTACAAAATAAATTATTAGTGAGACTGATCTAATTTAAATAATTTATTTTTCATCAAAAAAATATACATCCTTATAAAAAGGGGCAAAATTTTAAAAACTAAAATTTTTTATTTAGTAATATATTTTATTTTTATTTTGAATCATTTTAGATTTTACAATTATATTTTAATTTATATGATTCTTATTAATAATAGTTTATTAATTTTTTTTATCATTATTATAATATTTATTAATAAAATTATTTATATTGAGTTTACATTATATATAATTATTAAGATTATTATTACTAAATATTATATTCTCATTTAAAAAAATTAAAAATTATTATATTTTCAAAGATTATAACTTTCATAAATTAACAAAAATCAAAAAATTAAATTTTTTATTTTTTCATTCTTTAAATAAAAACTATAAATCTTTTAAGGCCTAAACACTTAAATCACTAAAATCCAAAACACCTAAATACTTAAACCATTAAACTAGTATATCCTAAATAATAAATAATTAATATCTAATTTATTTGTATTCATTATAGTTTTAAATTTTCATTTTAATTATTTATTAGTTTATTTTTATAGAATTATAAATTAAAAATAAATTATGAGGAAGACAAATATAATTTAAATAATTAACTTTTAATAAAAAAAAATATAAACTTATAAAAAGAAGCAAAACATCAAAGAAATTATTATATAGTAATATATTTTATTTTGATTTTGAATAAATTTATATTTTGCAAATATATTTTAAATAATATCTTTCTTTTTAATAAATGTTTATTAATTTATTTTTTGATCATTAATATAATATCTATCAATATAATTGTTTATATTGAATTTCATGATATATAATTATTAAGATCATCATAACTAAATATAGTATTCACATATAAAAAAAATTTAAAAATTGTTATATTTTCAAAGGTTATTATAACCTTCAAATATGATAAAAAATAAAAAATATAAAATTTTTGTTATATAATTGTTTAAATAAAACTTATAAACCATTAAATGTCTAAATACATAAATCTCTAAACTCCTAAACCCAGAAGCCACTAAATACTTAAACCTTTAAACTCATAAACCTTAAATATAATTTAAATAATTTAAATAAATATTAATTATAAAATAAATTATGATTGATACAAATATAATTTAAATAATATATTTTTCATCAAAAATATATATAAGCTTATAAAATTATACAAAAACTAAAAAAAATTATTATTTATAAATAAATTTTACTTTGATTTTGAATCATTTTAGGTTTTTTAATTATATTTTAATTTATATGTATCATATCAATAATAGTTTATTAATTTATTTTTTGATAATTGATATAAAATTTATCAATAAAATTGTTTATATTTTGTTGATATTATATATAGTTATAATAATTATTATTACTAAATATTGTATAAACATTTTTAAAAAATTTTAAAATTATTATATTTTCTAATGTTATAACATTTGAAAATTAGAATAAATATCAAAAATAAATTTTTTGTTATTTCATTATATTAAATAAAACCTATAAACCACTAAATGCCTAAAAACTAAATTGCTTAACTCCTAAATGACAAAACCTTTAAATACTTAAACCATTAAATTGGTATACATTAATAATAAATCATAAATCTCAATTTAATTTTTATTAAGTATAATTTTAAATTTTTATTTTAATTATTTATCAGTTTATTTTTATAGAAATATCAATTAAAAAAATTATTAGTGAGACAGATATAATTTAAATTAAACCAGTATACTCTAAATAATAAATAATAAATAATAAATCTCATTTATTTTTCATTATAATTTTAAATATTCATTTTAATTATTTATTTGTTTATTTTTATATAAATATTAATTACAATATAAAGTATAAAATATAAAATATAATTTATATAAATTATTTTTCAGCAAAAAAATATAGATAAACTAATTAAAAGAATAAAAAAAATAACAACAAAAAATTATTATATACTAATATATTTTGCTTTGTTTCTGAATCATTTTAGGTTTTGTAATTATATTTTAATTGATATCTAACTTATTAATAATAGATTATTAAATTATTTTTTTATCATTATTATAATATTTATCAATAAAAATGTTTATATTGAATTTATATGATATATATATATATTTAATAATTATTATAACTAAATATTATATTCACTTTTGAAAAAAATTTTAAAATTATTATATTTTCAAAGATTATAACCTTTTAACATGGGAAAAAATAAAAAAAATATTTTTTTGTTATTTTATTGTTTAAATAAAACCTATAGATACAAAATGCCTAAACAAATTAAATCACTAAACTACAAAATCTGGATACCCCTATATAGATAATTATTTAAACCTGTATACCCTAAATAATAATTAATAAATCTCATTTTTTATTTGTTTTCATTATAATTTAAAAAATTTATTTTGATTCATTAGTTTTTTATTTATATATATATATTAATTATAAAATAAATTATGAGTTAAATATAAAATTTATAAAAATTATTTTACATCAAAAAATAGATAAGCTTATAAAAAGAATAAAAATTTAAAAACAAATAATAATTATTAAGTAATATATTTTTTTTTGCTTTTGAATCATTTTAGGTTTTGATATTATATTTTAAGTAATATCAATGTTATACATAATAGATTTTTAATTTATTTTTGATAATTATTAGAATATCTATCAATAAAATTGTATATATTGAACTTATATGATATATAATTATTATGATTTATATAAATAAATATTTATTAACTTTTTGAAGAAAATTTAAAAATTATTATATCTTCAAAAGTAACCTTTGAAAATATCAAAAAATAATAAAAATAATTTTTTTTATTTTAATTGATAAATAAACCCTATAAACCACTAAATGCATACACAGTTAAATCAGTAAACTCTTAAACCTCGTAATGCCAAAATATATAAACCATTAAACCGCTATATACTACTTAATAATAAATAAATTGAATTTTTATTTCAATTTTTTATTATTTTAAATATTCATTTTAATTATTTATTAGTTTATATATATAGAAATATACTTTACAAAATAAAGTATAGGTGGGACAAATATAATTTAATTAATTTATTTTTAATAAAAAAAATTATACGGATCTAAAAGAAGTAAATTTAAAAATTAAAAATTATTATCCAGTAATATATTTTACTTTAATTTTGAATCAATTTTGGTTTTGTAAATATTTTTTAATTAATATCTATCTTTTTATTAATAGTTTATTAATTTAATTTTTGATCATTTTTATATTATCTATCAATAAAATTGTTTATATCGAATTTATATTTTATATAAATATTAATATTTTTATAACTAAATATTGTATTCACATTTCAAAAAATTGTAAATATTATTATATTTTCAAAGGTTATAATCTATGAAAATGATAACAAATTATATAAATTTTTTTTGTTATTTTATTTTTTTATATAAAATCTATAAACCACTAAAAGCCTAAAAACATAAATCGCTAAACTTTTAACGACTAAACCTCTAAATACTTAAAGAATTAAACTGGTATACATTAATAATAAATCTTATATCTCATTTTAATTTTTATTTAGTATAATTTTAAATTTTTATTTTAATTATTTATCAGTTTATTTTTATTGAAATATTAATTACAAAATAAATTATTAGTGAGACAGAGCTAATTTAAATTAGACCGGCATCCCTAAATGATAAATAATAAATCTTATTTTTTTTTCATTATAATTTTAAATATTCATTTTAATTATTTATTTGTTTATTTATATATAAATATTAATTACAAAATAAATTGACTTATACATATATAATTTTTATATATTAATTTTCATTAAAAAATTATAGATAAACTTTTTAAAAGAAAAAATAATTTAAAGCAAAAAATTATTATATAGTAATATATTTTGCTTTACTTCTGAATCATTTTAGGTTTTGTAATTATATATTAAATAATATCTATCTTATTAATAATAGATTATTAATTTATTTTTTGATCATTATTAAAATATTTATCAATAAAATTGTTTATATTGAATTTATATGATATATAAATATAATGATTATTATAAGTAAAGATTGTATTCGCTTTTTAAAAAAAATAAAAAATTATTATATTTTGAAAGGTTATAACATTTAAAAATATCAAAAAATAATAAAAATATATTTTTTATTATTTTTTTTAAAATAAAACCTATAAACAACTAAAAGCCTAAAAACATAAATTGCTAACCTACTAAACAACAAAACCTTTAAATACTTAAACCATTAAACTGGTATACATTAATAATAAATCTTAAATCTCATATTAATTTTTATTCAGAATAATTTTAAATTTTTATTTTAATTATTTATCAGTTTATTTTTATAGAAAAATTAATTACAAAATAAATTATTAGTGAGACAGATCTAATTTAAATTAAACCGGTATCCCTAAATAAAAAATAATAAATCTTATTTTTTTTATATTATAATTTTAAATATTCATTTTAATTATTTATTTGTTTATTTATATATAAATATTAATAACAAAATAAATTGAGTTAGACAGATATAATTTATATATATTAATTTCCATCAAAAAATTATAGATAAACTTTTTTTAAAAAAAATATAAAAACAAAAAATTATTATATAGTAATATATTTTGCTTTACTTTTGAATAATTTTAGGATTTATAAATATATTTTAATTGATATCTATCTTTTTTTAATTGATATCTATCTTATTAATTATAGATTATTAATTTATTTTTTGATCATTATTAGAATATTTATCAATAAATTTGTTTATATTGAATTTATATGATATATAAATATAATGATTATTATAACTAAATTTGAATTCACTTTTGAAAAAAATTTAAAAATTATTATATTTATAAAGGTTTATAACCTTTGGAAATATGAAAAACTAATAAAAATATATTTTTTGTTATTTTATTTTTTAAATAAAACCAATAAACCACTAAATGCATACACAGTTATATAAGTAAACTCATAAACCCTGTAATGCCTAAATACATAAACCATTAAACCGCTATATACTACATAATAATTAATAAATTAAAATTTTTTATTTCAATTTATTATTATTTTAAATTTTCATTTTATTTATTTATTAGTTTATTTTTATAGAAATATTTATTACAAAATAAATTATGAGTGCGACACATATAATTTAAATAATTCATTTTTAATCAAAAAATATATATACGCTTTTAAAAGTAGTATAAAATGAAGTATAAAAGAAGTATTATTAAAAATTAAAAATTATTATCAACTAATATATTTACTTTAATTTTGAATCAATTTGGGTTTTGTAAATATTTTTAAATTAATATCTATCTTATTATAAATAGTTTATTAATTTAATTTTTGATCATTATTATAATATCTATCAATAAAGTTGTTTATATTTATTTTATATGATATAGAATTATTAAAATTATTATAACTAAATTTTGTATTCAAATTTCAAAAAACTTTAAATATTATTAAATTTTAAAAGGTTATAACATTTAATAATTATACAAAAAATTAATATTTTTTTCTTCTTATTTTATTGTTTAAATAAAACCTATAAATCACTAAACGCCCAAAAACATAAATTGCTACATTCCTAAAAGAAAAAACCTCAAAATAATTAAACCATTAAAATACTATACATTAATAATAAATCATAAATCTAATTTTAATTTTTATTCAGAATAATTTTAAATTTTTTTTTTAATTATTTATTAGTTTTTTTTATAGAAATATCAATTACAAAATAAATTATTAATGAGACAGATATAACTTAAATTAAACCGGTATACCCTAAATAATAAATAATTAAACTCATTTTTTTTTCATTATAATTTTAAATATTCATTTTAATTATTAATTTTTTATTTTTATATAAATATTAATTAAAAAATAAATTACGAGTTGGACAAATAAAATTTAAGTAAATTATTTTTAATCAAAAAAATATAGATAAACATTTTAAAATAAAAAAAAATTTCAAAGCAAAAAATTATTATATAGTAATATATTTTGCTTTGCTTATGAATCATTTTATGTTTTCTAATTATATTTTAATTAATATCTATCTTATTAATAATAGATTATTAAATTATTTTTTGACCATTATTAGAATATTTATCACTAAATTTGTTTATATTGAATTTATATTATATATAAATATAATGATTATTATAACTAAATTTTGAATTCACTTTTGAAAATAATTTAAAATTATTATATTTTCAAAGGTTATAACATTTGAAAATTTCAAAAAATAATTAAAAAATGGTTTTGTTATTTTATTTTTTAAATAAAACCTATAAACCACTAAATGCATACACAATTAAATCAGTAAACACCTAAACCCCGAATTAAATCAGTAAACACCTAAACCCCGTAATACCTAAATACATAAACATTAAACTGTTATATAATACATAATAATTAATAAATCTAATTTTAATTTCTATTTATTATAGTTTTAAATATTCATTTTAATTATTTATTAGTTTATTTTTATAGAAATATTTATTATAAAATAAATTATGATTTGGACAAATATAATTTAAATAATTTATTTTTAATAAAAAAAAATATATACGCTTTAAAAGAAGTAAAAATATACAAATTAAAAATTATTATCCAGTAATATATTTTATTTTAATTTTGAATCAATTTGGGTTTTGTAATTATTTTTTAATTAATATCTATCTTATTATTAATAGTTTATAAATTTAATTTTTGATCATTATTATAATATCAATCAATAAAATTATTTATATTGAATTTATATCATATATAATTACTAATATTATTATAACTAAATATTGTATTCACATTTCAAAAAATTTTAAATATTATTATATTTTCAAAGGTTAAAACCTATAAACCACTAAATGCCTATAAAACTAAATCGCTAAACTTTAAAAGACAAAACCTTTAAATACTTAAACCATTAAACAAGTATACATTAATAATAAATCATAAAATTCATTTTAATTTTTATTCAATATAATTTTAAATTTTTATTTTAATTAATTTTCATTTTATTTTTATAGAAATATTAATTACATAATAAATTATTAGTAAGACAGATCTAATTTAAATTAGACCGGTATACCCAAAAAAATAAATAATAAATCTCCTTATTTTTAATTATAATTTTAAATATTTATTTTAATTATTTTTTTGTTTATTTTTATATAAATATTAATTACAAAATAATTTATGAGTTACACAAATATAATTTATTTAAATTATTTTTCATCAAAATATTATAGATAACCTTTTTAAAAGAAAAAAAATTTCAAAACAAAAAATTATTATATAGTAATATATTTTGCTTTGCACTGAATCATTTTAGGTTTTATAATTATATTTTAATTGACATCTATCTTATTAATAATAGATTGTTAAGTTATTTTTTCATCATTATTAGAATATTTATCAAAAAAATGTTTATATTGAATTTATATGATATATAAATATAAATATTATTATAACTAAATATTTTATTCACTTTTGAAAAAAATTTTAAAATTATCATATTTTCAAAGGTTATAACCTTTGAAAATGTGAATAAATAAATAAAAATATTTTGTCTTTGTTATTCTATTGTTTAAATAAAACCAATACACCACTAAATGCCGCAGCATTTAAATCACTAAACTACAAAATCCCGATACCTCTATATAGATAATACTTTAAATCGGTATACCCTAAATAATAATTAATAAATTTCAGTTTTATTTGTTTTCATTATAATTTAAAAAATTAATTTTGATTGTTTAGTTTTTTATTTTTATATATGTATTAATTATAAAATAAATTATGAGTTAAAAATATAATTTATAAAAATTATTTTTCATCAAAAAATTGATAAGCTTATAAAAATAATAAAAATTTAAAAACAAATAATTATTATTTAGTAATATATTTTGCTTTTATTTTGAATCATTTTAGGTTTTGATATTATATTTTAAGTAATATCAATCTTATTCATAATAGATTTTTAATTTATTTTTTGATAATTATTAGAATATCTATCAATAAAATTGTTTATATTTAATTTATATGATATATAATTATTATGATTATTATAAATAAATATTGTATTCACTTTTGAAAAAACTTTAAAAATTATTATATTTTCAAAGGTTATAATCTTAAAAAATAAGAAAAGAAAATAAAAATAAATTTTTAGTTATTTTATTTTTTTAAATAGAACCTATAGACCATAAAATGCATACTTACTTAAATAAGTAAGCTCATAAACACCGAAACAACTAAATACATAAACATTTTAACATCTATATACTACTTAATAAATAATAAATCTTATTTTTATTTCTATTTATTATAATTTTAAATATTCATTTTAATTATTTATAGTTTAATTATTTAGAAAAATTAATTATAAAATAAATTTCAAGTAAGACAAATATTATTTAAATAATTATTTTTAATCAAAAAAAATATAATCTTATAAAAAGAAGGACAAATTTAAAAATTAAATATTATTATTTAGTAATATATTTTGATTTGATTTTGAATCATTTTGTGTTATGTAAATATATTTTAATTAATATTTATTATTAATAATAGTTTAGTAATTCAATTTTTATTCATTATTATAATATCTATCATTAAATTTGTTTATATTTAATTTATATGATATATAATAAGATTAATATAATTATACATAGTATTCACATTTCAATAAATTTTAAAAATTATTTTATTTTTAAAGGTTATAACCATTGAAAATCAGAAAAAATCTAAAAAATATTTTGTTATTTTTTTTAAATAAATAAACCCTATAAACCACTAAATGCCTAAAAACCTAAATTGATAAACTCCTAAAGAAAAAACCCCTAAATAATGAAACCATTAAACCGGTATACCACATATAATTAATCATTAATCTCATTTTAATTTGTATTCATTATAATAATAAATATTCATTTTACTTATTTATTAGTTTATTTTGTATAGAATTATTAATTACAAAATAAATAATGAGCGACACAATTATAATTTTAATAATTTATTTTTATTCAAAAGAAAATATAACCATATAAAAAAAGTAAAAATTTAAAAACAAAAATTTATTATTTAGTAATATATTTTACTTTGATTTTGAATCATTATATATAGGTTTTGCAATTTTATTTTAATTGCTATCAATATTATTAAGAATAGTTTATTAATTTATTATTTGATCAATTTTATAATATCTAACATTAAAATTACATATATTCAATTTAAATGTCTTATAATTATTAAGATTATTATAACTAAATATTATATTTACATTTAAAAAAAATTTAAAAATTATTATATTTTCTAAGTTTATAACCTTCAAAAATGATAAAAAATCACAAAAATAATTTTTTTATTATTTTATTTTTTAAATAAAACTTATAACCCACTAAATGCCTAAACATTTAAATCTCTAGACTCCTAAACCCCAAAACCCACAAATACTTAAACTATTAAACATATATAACCTAAATAATAAATAATAAATCTCATTTTAATTTGTATTCATTATAATTTTAAATATTCATTTTAATTATTTTTTAGTTTATTTTTATAGAAATAATAATTACAAAATAAATAATGAGTGAGACATATATAATTTAAATAAATTATTTTTTATAAAAAAAAATATAAGCTTTTAAAAATAAACAAATTTTCAAACATTTTAAATTTTATTTAGTAATATAATTTACTTTGATTTTGAATTATTTTGGGTTCTGGAAATATATTTTAATTAATATCTATATTATTAATAATAGTTTATTAATATATTTTTTGATCATCAAAATAATATATATTAATAAAATTGTTTATGTTGAATTAATATCAAATATAATTATTAAGATTATTATAACTAAGTATTGTATTCATATTTTAAAACTATTACAAAATTATTATATTTTCAAAGGTTATAGCCTTTGAAAATCACGAAAATTTATAAAAATAAAGTTTTTGTTATTTCATTGATTAAATAAAACCTATAAACACCTAAATGTGTAAACATATAAATCAATAAACTCATTAACCCCAAAACCACAATAAACTTAAACCATTAAATAGGTATACCCTAAATAATAAATCATAAATGTCATTATTATTAGTATTCATTATAATTTTATATATAACATTTTAATTATTTATCAGTTTATTTTTATAGAAATATAAATTAAAAAATAAATTAATAGTTAGACAAATATAATTTAAATAATTTATTTTTCCTCAAAAAACATATAAGCTTATAAATGGATACAAAAATTTAAAAAATTAAAATTATTATTTAGTAAAATATTTCACTTTGATTTTGAATCATTATAGGTTTTGTAAATATATTTTAAACAATATTTATATTCTTATTAATTGTTTATTAATCTTTTGTATGATCATTATTATAATATATATAAATATAATTGTTTATATTGAATTTACATGATATATATTTATTAAGATTATCATAACTAAATATAGTATTCACATTTTATAAAAATTTAAAAATTATTATAGTTTCCAAGGTTATATCCTTCAAAAATGAGAACAAATAAAAAATTTTTTTTTGTTATTTTATTTTTTAAATAAAACCTATAAACTACTAAATGCCTAAACACTTAAATCACTAAATTCTTAAATCACAAAACTCCCAAATATATAATGTTTTAAACCTGTATATTTTATCATATTAATAATATTTTTATTTAATATCTATCTTATTAATATATTTTACTTTGATTTTGAATCATTTTAGGATTTGGAAATAAATTTTATTTAATATCTATCTTATTAATAATAGTTTATTAATTTATTTTATTATCGTCATCATAATATCGATAAAAAAATTATTTATATTGAATTTCGATAAAATATAATTATTTAGATTATTATAACAAAAAAAATAAAAATTATTAAGTTTTCAAAGGTTATAACTTTTGAAAATAAGAATAAATAAAAAAATAAATTTTTTGTTGTTAGATTTTTAAAATAAAATCTATTAACCACAAAATACCTAAATCTTAATGACTAAACTCCTAAAACCCGAAGCCCATAAATAAATAAGGTTTTAAATTAGTATACTCTTAATAATAAATAATAAATCTTATTTTTATTATTATTCATTTTAATTTTAAATATTCGTTTTAATTATTTATCAGTTTATTTTTATGGAAATATTAATTACAAAATAAATTATTAGAGAGACCGATATAATATAAATAATTTATTTTTCATCAAAAAATATATGATCATAAAAAGAGGCAAAATTTTTAAAACAAAATATTATTATTTAGTAATTTATTTTAATTTAATTTTGAATAATTTTATAATTTTGCAATTATATTTTAATTTATATCATTCTAATTAATAATAGTTTATTAATTTATTTATTGATCATTATTATAATATCAATTAATAAAATTATTTATATTGATTTTACATTATATATAATTATCAAGATTTTTATAACTAAATATTATATTCACATTTTAAAAAAAAAGTAAAAATTATTATATTTTCAAAGGTTATAACTTTCGAAAAATAGATAAAATCACATAAGGCATAAACACTTAAATGACTAAACCCCAAAACACCTAAATACTTAAACCATTAAACTTGTATATACTGAATAATAAATAATAAATCTCAATTTTATTTGTATTCATTATAATTTTAAATATTTATTTTAATTATTTATTAGTTTATTTTTATAAAAAATAAATTACAAAATAATTTATGAGGAAGACAAATATAATTTAAATAATTTATTTTCAATAACAAAAATATAAACATATAAAAAAACCAAGATATTAAAAAAAATTATTTTTTAGTAATATATACTTTGATTTTGAATAAATTTAGATTTTGCAAATATATTTTAAATAATATCTATCATATTAATAATAGTTTATTACTTTATTTATTGATCATTATTATAATATCTAGCAATGTGATAATTTATATTGAATTTAAATGACTTATATGTATTAAGATTATTATAACTAGATATTATATTTACATTTGAAAAAAATTTAGAAATTTTTATATTTTCAAAGGTTATAACCTTCAAAAATTTGAAAAAAAAATAAAAATAAATTTTTTGTTATATCATTGTTTAAATAAAACTTATTGGCCACTAAATGCCTAAACACTTAAATCTATAAACTCCTAAACACAAAAGCCCCTAAATACTTAAAACTTTAAACTCATAAATCTTAAATATAATTTAAATAATATATTTTTCATCAAAAAAAAATATAATCTTATAAAAAGAAGCAAAAATTAAAAAACAAAAATTATTACTTGGTAATAAATTTTACTTTGATTTTGAATAATTTTAGGTTTTGTATTTATATTTTAAAATAATATCTATCATATTAATAATAACATATTAATTTAATTTTTGATAATTGATATCATATGTATCAATAAAATTGTTTATATTTAGTTTATATTATATATAATTATAATGATTCTTATTACTAAATATTGTATTCACATTTTTAAAAAAATTTAAAATTATTATCTTTTCAAAGGTTATAACCTTTTAAAATGTGATAAAATATCAGAAATAATTTTTTTGTAATTTCATTGTTTAAATGAAACCTATAAACCACTAAATGTCTAAAAACATAAATAGCTAAAGTCATAAACGAAAAAACCTCTAAATACTTAAAATATTAAACTGGTATATATTAATAATAATTCATAAATCTCATTTTAATTTTTATTCAGTATATTTTAAAATTTTTATTTTAATTATTTATCAGTTTATTTTTATAGAAATATTAATTACAAAATAAATTATCAGAGAGATAGATCTAATTTAAATTAGACTGGTATACCCAAAATAATAATGAATAAATCTCAAAATATTTTTTTTCTTTATAATTTTAAATATTCATTTTAATTATTTATTTGTTTATTTTTATATAAATATTAATTAAAAAATAAAATATGAGTTAGACTAATATAATTTATATAAATTAATTTTAACCAAAAAAATATGGATAAACTTTTTAAAAGAAAAAAAAATTTCAAAACAACAATTTATTATATAGTAATATATTTTGATTTCTTCTAAATCATTTAGGATTTTTTATTATATTTTAATTGATATTTATCTTATTAATAAAAGATTATTAATTTATTTTTTGATCATTATTAGAATATTTATCGATAAAATTATTTATATTGAATTTAAATGTTATATAAATATAATGATTATTATAACTAAATATTGAATTCACATAAGAAAAAAAATTTAAAAATTGTTATATTTTCAAAGGTTATAACCGTTGAAAATATCAAAAAAAAATAAAAATAAATATTTTGTTATTTTAATTTTTAAATAAAACCTATAAACCACTCAATGCATACACAGTTAAATTAGTAAACTCCTAAGGCCCGTATTGACTAAATACATAAACCATTAAACCGCTATATGCACCTTAATAATAAAAAATCTAATTTATATTTCAATTTATTATTATTTTAAATATAAATTTTAATTATTTATAAGTTTATTTTTATAGAAATTTTTATTACAAAATAAATTATGAGTGAGAAAAATATAATTTAAATAATTTATTTTTAATCAAAAAAAAATATACGCTTATAAAAGAAGTAAAAATTTAAAAATTAAATATTATTATCCACTAATATTTTGACTTTAATTTTGAATCAATTTGGGTTTTGTAAATATTTTTTAATTAATATTAATCGTATTATTAATAGTTTATTAATTTAATTTTTGATCATTATTATAATATCTATTAATAAATTTATTTATATTGAATTTATAAGATGTATAATTATTAAAATTCTTATAACTAAATATTGTATTCACATTTCAAAAAATTTTAAATATTATTATATTTTCAAAGGTTATAACCTATGAAAATTAATAAATTTTATTATATATCATATGTTATTATATGATATTATTAATATTATAAATATTTAAAATATTATTATATTTTAATTATTATTATAACTAAATATTATTATATTATTATAACCTATGAAAATGACAAAAAATTACAAATTTTTTTTTGTTATTTTATATTTTACATAAAACCTATAAACCACTAAAGTACTAAACACTAAAATTTCAAATCCTCATAACACCATAATACTTAAACCATTAAACTAGTATATCCTAAATAATAAATAATAAATCTCAATTTCATTTTTATTCATTATAATTTTAAATATTAGTTTTAATTATTTATAAGTTTATTTTTAAAGAATTATAAATTAAAAATAAATTATCGGTAAGACAAATATAATTTAAATAATTTACTTTTAATAACAAAAAATATAAACTTATAAAAAGAAGCAAAACATCAAAAAAATTATTATTTAATATTATATTTTACTTTGATTTTGAATAAATTAATGTTTTGCAAATATATTTTAAAAGAATATCTATCTTATTAATAATAGTTAATTAATTAATTTTTTGATCATTAATATAATATCTATCAATATTATTGTTTATATATATTAACATGACATATAATTATTAAGATTATCATAACTAAATATAGTATTCACATATAAAAAAATTAAAAAATTGTTATATTTTCAAAGGTTATGACCTTCAAAAATGAGAAAATATAAAAAAAATAAATTTTTTGTTATATCATTGTTTAAATAAAACTTATAAACCATTAAATGCCTAAATACATAAATCTCTAAACTCCTAAACCCCAAAGCCCCTATATACCTAAACCTTTAAACTAGTAAACATTTAATATAATTTAAATAATTTATAGAAATATTAATTACAAAATAAATTATGAGTGACAAATATAATTTAAATAATATATTTTTCATCAAAAAAAAAATATAAGCTTAAAAATGATATAAAAACAAAAAAAAATTATTATTTAGTAATAAATTTTACTTTGATTTTGAATCATTTTAGGGTTTTTAATTATATTTTAATTTATACCTATCATATTAATTTTAGTTTATTAATTTATTTTTTGATAATTAATATAATATTAATCAATAAAATAGTTTATATTTATTTTATATTATATATAGTTATAATGATTATTATTACTAAATATTGTATTCACATATTTAAAAAATTTTAAAATTATTATTTTTTCAAATGTTATGATTTTTGAAAATATTAAAAAATATCAAAAATAAATTTTTTGTTATTTCATTGTTTAAATAAAAGCTATAAACCATTAAATGCCTAAATATTTAAATCAATAACTTCTAAATCTCTAAAACCCTAAATAGATAAATTTTTTAAATAGGTATATCCTAAATAATAAATAATAAATCTCATTTTTATATTTTTCATTATAATTTTAAATAATCATTTTAATTATTTATTTGTTTATTTTTAGATAAATATTAAATACAAATTAAATATTGTATTTTAATTAATATTTAACTTATTAATAATAGATTATTAATTTATTTTAATTAATACTTTGTTTCTTAATCATTTTAGGTTTTGAAATTATATTTTAATTGATATCTAACTTATTAATAATAGATTATTAATTTATTTTTTGATCATTATTCGAATATTTATCAATAAAAATATTTATATTTAATTTATATAATATATAAATTTAAAAATTATTATAACTAAATATTGTATTAACTTTTGAAAAAAATTTTAAAATTATAATATTTTCAAAGTTTATAACCTTTGAACACGTAACAAAACAAAAAATATATAATTTTTATTTCATTGTTTAAATAAAACCTATAAATCACAAATGCCTAAATACTTAAATAACTAAACTAAAAAATCACGATACCCCTATATAGATAATCGTTTAAACGGGTATCCCCTAGATAATAATTAATAAATCTCATTTTTATTTGTTTTCATTTTAATTTAAAAAATTCATTTTGATTGTTTAGTTTTTTATTTATATATATATATTAATTATAAAATAAATTATGAGTTAAAAGTATAATTTATAAAAATTATTTTTCATCAGAAAATAGATCAGCTTATAAAAAGAATAAAAATTTAAAATCAAATAATTAATATTAAGTAATATATTTTGCTTTGCTTTTAAATCATTTTAGATTTTGATATTATATTTTAAATAATATCAATCTTATTCATAATAGATTTTAAATTTATTTTTTGATAATTATTAGAATATCTATCACTAAATTTGTTTATATTGAAATTATATGATATATAATTATTATGATTATTATAAATAAATATTAATTCAATTTTGAAAAAAATTTAAAAATTATTATATTTTAAAATGTTATTATCTTTGAAAATATCAAAAAAATAATAAAAATAATTTTTTTTATTTTTTTTATTAAATAAAACCTATAAACCACTAAATGCATACACAGTTAAATCAGTAAACTATTAAACCTCATAATGCCTAAATACATAAACCATTAAATTACTATATACTACTTAATAATTAATAAATCTAATTTTTATTTCTATTTATTATAATTATTTATTTGTTTATTTTTATTGAAATATTTATTACAAAATAAAGTATGAGTGCGATAAATATAATTTAATTAATTTATTTTTAATAAAAAAAATATACGGTTCTAAAAGAAGTAAAAATTTAAAAATTAAAAATTAAAAATTATTATCTAGTAATATATTTTACTTTAATCTTGAATCAATTTGGGTTTTGTAAATATTTTGTAATTAATATCTATCTTTTTATTAATAGTTTATTAATTTAATTTTTGATCATTATTATATTGTCTATCAATAAAATTGTTTATATTGAATTTATATCATATATAATTATTAAAATTATTAAAACTAAATATTGTATTCACATTTCAAAAAATTGTGAATATTATTATATTTTCAAAGTTTATAACCTATGAAAATGATAACAAATTATTGAAATTTTTTTTGTTATTTTATTTTTTTATATAAAACCTATAAACCACTAAAAGCCTAAAAACATAAATCGCTAAAGTCCTAACGAAAAAACCTCTAAATACTTAAACCATTAAATTGGTATACATTAATAATAAATCTTAAATCTCATTTTAATTTTTATTTAGTATAATTTTAAATTTTTATTTTAATTATTTATCAATTTATTTTTATAAAAATATTAAATACAAAATAAATTATTAGTGAGACGGATCTAATTTAAATTAAACCGGTATCCCTAAATAATAAATAATAAATAATAAATCTAATTTTTTTTATATTAATTTTAAATATTAATTTTAATTATTTATTTGTTTATTTATATATAAATATTAATTACAAAATAAATTATTAGTTAGACAAATATAATTTATATAAATTATTTTTCATCAAAAAAAATATAGATAAACTTATTTAAAAAAAATTCAAAAACAAAAAATTATTATATAGTAATATATTTTTCTTTCCTTCTGAATCATTTTAAGTTTTGTAATTATATTTTATTTAATATCTATCTTATTATTAATGGATTATTAATTTATTTTTTGATTATTATTAAAATATTTATCAATAAAATTGTTTATTTTAAATTTATATAATATATAAATATAATGATTAGTATAACTAAATATTCTATTCACATTTGAAAAAAATTTAAAAATCATTAAATTTTCAAAGGTTATAACCTTTGAAAATATCAAAAAATAAAAAAAATAAATTTTTTGTTATTATATTTTTTAAATAAAACCTGTAAACCACCAAATGCTAGGGGTGCTTATGGGAAGGGGCGAAATGAGGATTACAAATCTCTAGTCCCTTCCCACAGTTCGGAGATTTTTTTTTGAAGATCCAGACCCGTCCCGTAGGTTGAAAATACCAGGATGGGATGGGATGGATATTGGATATTTTGGGTAGGAAAAAACCATGCTGGGACGGGATGGATTTCAGACATTTTTTCAATTTATTTTCTTCAAACCGGCCAAGTTAGTTCATGTCGAAACCTTTTGTTGTACCATTTATCATTCCTTAGTTATATATCTTTCAAACTCAAATTGGGCCAATTTTGTTTTGTCAAATAGGCTGAATACCACAAACGAGTTATATTACCTTGTCAAAAGCTTTGATGTACATAAAAAGATAGAAATGTTAAATAGAATGGGACCGAGTTGTGTGCTTAATTTGGTTCTTTGTTTTGTCACAAGTTGGCTTTGTTCAGCCGAGTGAAAGTTAACCATAATAGCAAAACTACATTTTTTAAACAATTACTTAAAATATTAAGGAATAGCAAAAGATGACCACAAACATTGGTAGCAGCAATTACTACTTAAGTAATTGCTAAAATTAGACACCTTAATATAACAAAAAAATACAACTAATTACAACCATGATAATAATCATTTCAAAGGTTCGTCCCGGAACAACATTGAAAATCCAAACCCAATTATTTATCTCTTCTACAAATCCTCTCTTTTCTTCCTCCTATGCAGAAGGATAACCATAGATGAAAACGTCTTAATCATGTAGACATAAATTTCAAGATTAAAGAGTAATAAAAAACAAAATATTACCTTATAAAATTTAATAAACCCATTCCAAATTTAGTTGGCCAACTATAGTTGGAAAAATATTTGGATCTTGTGATCCCTCTGAAAATTGTAATTGAACCATATTTTTATTAAATTGAATGTATAAAATAAGTAAAAGTGAAATTAAAATTTACAAGATTTGTATACTAACCTGATTCATTACCATCAAGGTCTTGAACTAATTCTTCAATTTCAATAAGTTTGTTTGAGCTTCTCTACTAATCTTGTCAACATATGAGAACTTCAGCTGTAATGGGTGTTAAAGAACTCCTGAAATAATGTAATGTTCTCCCCCCAGTGATAAATGTAGATTCGTAGGCCACAGTAAATGCTTGGATATATTATACATCCTTTGGTACATTTGCCAAAGAAGGATACCTAAACTCATTTACCTTCCACCAGTTTAGAAGATCAAATCAATCCTATTTTTTTCAAGCTTGTCCTTCAAGTACTTATCCAACTCTTCCAAAGTTGCAGCTTGTTGTTCTTTCTCCAATTCAACAAAAAAAATCAACATAAGTATCACTACCATCAAAGAAATCAGCATTTTTCTTCAAAGCAGTAGAAGAGAAATCATCTTCTTTTGATTCATCTTCATTTATATCTTTATAATCATCCATCATCTCATTTAAAGCATTTATAACATTTTCACCAAATTTTTAGCCAATTCCTCTCCATAATGATAAGTGTACTTAACCTTGAGATATTTGAGCTTATATCTAGGATCCAACACTACTGCTACAAAAAGAATAATATTTGTTGACTAAAGAGAATACCAATATTTGTTGAATTTATGTCTCATTTTCATAACTATTTCAGATACCATTGTTCTCTACTATTTTCATAAAGCTCAATTTTTTTCAAAATTCGAATAATCTCAGGAAAATCAACACTAGAGGTGGAATATTAAGAGCCAAAAAATTTACAAGTTACCTAATAAAAAGTTTTAAAGAAACGAGCCAAAATTTTAGCGTTTGTTTCGTCTCTCTCAGTTGGAACGTTTGAACCAAACTCCTTCGAAAACCTTTTGTCTTTGTCCTCCAACTTATCAAATTCTTTTTGATATTTTACATCAGTTTGTAGCATCAAATAAGTTAAATTCCATCTTGTAGGACAATCTAATTGCAATGAGATCCATATGTCAAGTTTGCTTCTTCAACACATAACTTAACCATATCTAATCTTTTAGGACTGCTACTCACATATTTCACCACACCTCTAATTTTTTGAATAGCACCCTCAACTACTGCAATTCCATCTGTAACAATTAAGTTTAGGATATGAGCACAACATCTCATATGAAAATGCTCGCCTCTCAAAGGTACAACACTTTTTTTCACAAGCCTTTTTTTCAATTGTTCAACTACAACATCATTATTTGATGTATTCTCAACAGTAATGAACATCAACTTTCTTAAACCCCAATCATTCATGTAAAACTCAATAGCATTTCTAATATTAACTTTAGAATGACTTTTTATTACACAAAAGTTCAAAAGCCTTTTATGCATATTCCATTGAGAATCATTGTATGAACAGTCAAACATGTATAAGACAAATTCTCAATGCTAGTCCAAGTGTCTGAAGTCAATGAAACTCTACAACAATGATATGATATGCTATCAAATAATTTTTTCTTTTCGTTCACAAACAAAGAAAAACAATCCCTCAATATAGAGAACCTAGATGGAATTTTAAATTGTGGCACACTAACTTCACAAAATTCCTTAAACTCATCCCTCTCAACAAAGATTGTGACTTGTCTTTACTTTTGTGAGCTTCTATTAATTCTTTTTTGTGTGGAAATTTCCAAAAAGTCTCTCTCAAGTATTTCCATAAACTCGAAGTACATTGATCACTTTTTGCCAAATATTCTCTCCTACACCATATACAAGCTGCCCTACCAGTTTCATTTCCCTCTGAATCAACTAATATCTCATAAGTTTCCCAAATAGTAGACTTATACTTTTTATGAGCTTGAGGTTCAGATGTACCTTGACTTTCTTTTACAATTGGAATTGAAGAACCTATCGTAACAATAGGAGGGTTCGTGAAAGGATGATGATTGGATTTATGAGTACTTTGATCATTTGAGATCTGATCATCTTCAATTTATTGTATTTTTCATTTACCGCTGGATTGTGCCATCTGCATTGCCATTAATTAATATGATATATTAAGCATAAATACATATAAATATTTTAAACAAGCAAGCTCTACAAAACTGACTGTAACACATTCAGCCCACACATTCGGCCCAACCACAACACCACAAACAATACTCAACAAAACTGACTGAGACACATAATAATAATAATTAATCACTCAATTCTCGTCGGAAAAACAAACCAAAAGGCTAGTGGCATCTTGGACATGGTGGAGACAACCAGAAGTGCAACGGACAAGGGCTGGACCTAATTGAACACTGATGGAACAACGTGAAATAGCTTGGATCTCTTCGTAACAGCAATAGGTGCGTCGGAATTGGATGGGCAGTAGCAAAATTGGTTGCATCTTCATGTTATATATCTATATATATATATATATTCCTGGTTCTAGTATAGGTTTTTTAGGACGGGACGGTTCTCAGGATAGATAATGCTTAAGATCTAGAACCATCCCAAAAGAAAATATATGTCACAGAACGAGACGGGAAAAGTCAAAGTCAACAGATTTTTTCATTCCCGATTCTTTCGGGACAAGGCTTCGTGTAGGCCGATGAATCTCTGAGTCCTGTGAGCAGCCCTACTAAATGCTTATAAAGTTAAATCAGTAAACTCCTAAATCCCATAATGCCTAAATACATAAACCATTAAACTGCTAAAAACAACTTAATAATTAATAAATCTAATTTTTATTGCTGTTTATTATATTTTTAAATATTCATTTTAATTATTTATTTAGTGTATTTATTTAGTAATATTTATTACAAAATAAATTATGAGTGGGACAAATATAATTTAAATAATATATTATTTATCTAATAAAAATATACTCTTATAAAAGAAGTATAAATTTAAAAATTAAAAAATTATTATCAAGTAATATAAGTTTATTTAATTTTGAATCAATTTTGGGCTTGTAAATATTTTTTATTTATATCTATCTTGAATTTTATTAGTTTATAAATTTAATTTTTGATCTTTATTATAATATCTATCAATAAAATTATTTATATTAAATATATATGATATATAATTATTAATATTATTATAACAAAATATTGTATTAAAATTTCAAAAGATTTTAAATATTATTATATTTTCAAATGTTATAACCTATGAAATGAAAAAAAATTATAGAAATTTTTTTGTTATTTTATTTTTTTAAATAAAACCTATAAACCACTAAAAGCCTAAAAACATAAATCGCTAAACTCCTAACGACAAAACTTCTAAATACTTAAATCATTAAACTAGTATACATTAATAATAAATCATAAATCTCATTTTAATTTTATTCAGTATAATTTTAAATTTTATTTTAATTATTTATCAATTTATTTTATAGAAATATTAATTACAAAATAAATTATTAGTGAGAAAGATCTAATTTAAATTAAACCGGTATCCCTAAATAATAAATAATAAATCTCATTTTTTTCATTATAATTTTAAATATTCATTTTAATTATTTATTTGTTTATTTATATATAAATATTAATTACAAAATAAATTGAGATAGACAAATATAATTTATATAAATTATTTTTCATTAAAAAATTATTGATAAACTTTTTAAAAGTAAAAAAAATTTCAAAACAAAAAATTATTTTATAGTAATATAATTTGCTTTGCTTATGAATCATAATAGGTTTTGTAATTATATTTTAATTGATATCTATCTTATTAATAATAGATTATTAATTTATTTTTTGATCATTATTAGAATATTTATCAATAAAATTATTTATATTTAATTTATATGATATATAAATATAATGATATTATAACTAAATATTGTATTCACATTTAAAAAAAATTAAAAATTATTATATTTTCTAAGGTTATATAACCTTTGAAAATATCAAAAAATAATAAAAATAAATTTTTATTTTTTTAGTTTTTTAATAAAACCTATAAACCACAAAATGCATACACAGTTAAATCAGTAAACTCTTAAACCTAATAATGCCTAAATACACAAACCATTAAACTACTATATACTACTTAATAATTAATAAATCTAATTTTTATTTCTATTTAATATAATTTTAAATATTCATTTTAATTATTTATTAGTTATTTTTATAGAAATATTTATTACAAATTAAATTATGAGAGCGACATATATATTTTAATTTATTTATTTTTAATCAAAAAATATTAATATATAAAAGAAGTAAAAAATTTAAAAATTAAAAATTATTATCCAGTGAATTATATTATTACTTTAATTTTGAATCAATTTGTGGTTTGTAAATATGTTTTTAATTATATCAATCTTTTTTAATTTAGTTTAATTAATTTAAATTTGATCATTTATATTATATATGAATAAAATTGTTTATATATATTGATCTGATAGATAATTAATTATATTTTTATAACTAATATTGTATTCACAATAACAAGAAATTATATATTAATTTAGACTATACTAATTTTATATTTTTAATATTTTGGTTATATTATTGTTTAATAAATCTATAAAATGTAAATGCCTAAAAACAGAAAATGATACACTCTTAAAGACAAACCGTTTAAATACATAACCCATTTAAACATGTGTACATTAATAAAAGATCATAAATCTTAATTTAATTTTTATTTCGTATATTTTTTAAATTTTTATTTAGTATAGTTTTAAATTTTTATTTTAATTTTTATCCATTGATTTTTATACAAATATTAATTACAAAATAAATTATGAGTGATACAAATATAATTTAAATAATATTTTTCATCATAAAAACATATAAGCTTATAAAATGATGCAAAACTAAAAAAAATAATTCATTTAATTTTTATTAAGTATAATTTTAAATTTTTATTTAATTATTTTATTAGTATTTTTATAAAAATATTAATTACAAAATAAATTGAGATAGACAAATATAATTTATATAAATTATTTTTCATCAAAAATTATAGATAACTTTTTAAAATAAAAAAAAAATTCAAAACAAAAAATTATTATATAGTAATATATTTTGCTTTGCTTCTGAATCATTTAGTTTTGTAATTATATTTAATTGATATCTCATCTTATTAATAATAGATTATTAATTATTTTTTGATCATTATTAGAATATTTATCAATAAAATTGTTTATATTGTATTTGCATGATATATAATTATAACTAAATATTTTATTAAATTTGAAAAAAAATTTTAAAAATTATTATATTTATAAAGTTTATAACCTTCAAAATTGATAAAAAATTGATAAATAATATTTTTTATTCATTATTTAATAAAAATATAAACTACTAAATGCCTAAACATTAAATCACTAAAACTCCTAAACTTTTAAATACTTAAAACCATTAAACTGGTATACCCTAAATAATTAATCATATATTTCATTTATATTTGTATTCTTTATAATTTTAATTCATTTAATTATTTATAGTTATTTATAGAAATATTAATTGCAAAACAAAATTATGAACTAGACAAATAAACTTAAATAATTTATCTCTCATCAAAAAAATTATAAGTTATAAAAAGAATACAAA
>JAREIK010017646.1:0-65813 GCA_029783825.1 Sapria himalayana
TTTTTATTTTATTTAATAAATGATAATGCCATTTTATAATTTTTATTCTTAATATAAATTATTTGTGAGTTTTTATTTATTTTATTAAGTTGTTTTATTTTTTATGGGAATACTCGATAAGTATTAATCTTCATATTTTTTATCTATATATATATGGACATGCAGATATATGCAAGAAATTTATGATGATTTAGCAGAACATCTCTTCGCTTTTGAAGCAGTAGTAAATGGTCATTAAAAGTAACTTCCTGCTCATGTGGAAAGTTGTAGAAATATAGTATTTTTTTCTCTCTCTAAACATCATTAATAGCCATATTTTAGATATTTGTTAAAGTTGTATGACTATATATACATAGCTATATAACTATATATAAATAATTGTATAACTTTATAACACTATATAATTAAATATAACTATATTTATAAGTATGTATACATATATGTAAATCTATATATTTATTTATAACTTTATATAGTTATGTATAACTTATTGTATGAATATGTCTATATATAACTATATGTTTAACTATATTAAAATATTTATAGTTATATATACTATATGTATAATAACATATACCTATAAATAATTGTATCTTATTATATGTACTCTATAAAAGCTTTATACATATCTATATTTAAATATATAATTTAGAACTAATATTTAATATACATTTGTATATTTAGTATTCAAAAATGTATTTAGTATATCTATACCGATACATAATTATATGTATAAATATATGAAATTATATGAGCAAATATATATACATACATGTATAAATATAAGTTTAACTATACGTGTAACTAGATGTATAATCACATGTAACTATATTTATAATTACATGTATAATAACATACAACATCATATTTACTTATATGTCTATAACTATATATAAAAATTTGTAAAACTAAATAAAACTTTATATAATTAAATATAACTATGTTTTTAACTATTTATACATATATGTAAATCTATATACTTGTTTATAACTTTGTATACATATATATAGAACTAAAAATCACTACTCATATGAATATATATATATATAAACTAAATGTTTAACAATATATAATTTTTTATAACTATATTATATATGTATAATAACATATAACTATACTTAATTTTATATTATTAATGTATAACTATTATTTAAATATATATAATAACAACATATATTTAATATACTTTTTTATATAATAGTATAAAAAATATATTTTAGTATATCCATAGCTATACATAACTATGTGTATAGATATATGAAATTATATGAACAATATATATACATTCATGTATAAATATAAGTTTAACTATACGTGTAACTATATCTATAACTACATGTAACAATATTTATAATTATATATATATATATATATATATATATATATATATAATATATATATATACACATTGTTTAACTATATGTGTATAACTATATATAAATATTCTATAACTATAAATAACTCTATAAATAAATAAAAATTTATTTTTAATTATGTATACATATATGTAAATCTATATAATTATTTATAACTTTCTATACATTTATTTATATTTACTTATAACTATTTATATGCATATATCAATATATAATTATATGTTTAACTATATGTAACTATTTATAACTACATTTACTATATGTATCCTAACATATAATTATATATGGGATAAATAATATGTTGAACTAATTTGAAATTAAATGGCATAAGATATAATATCAACAATATGTAAGCACAGAATGAGAGTGTCCGTTGATTAGGCTCATATTTGGTATAATACAAATAAGGGTCGTACTCTTACCTAATCCTAGACCTTAAGCCTCAGGCTCAATTATGAACTTATGTATGACAAAAAATGTAATATTTGATAGGTTTATACTGAAGAAATTTTATTTTCTTTTATATAATTTTTCATTATGACACTGAACTCTCTGTGTCTCTCTCTCCCTCCCTCTCTCCTCTCTAATTCTTCTTGTCACTCTATTCTTCTTTTTCTTTATGTGTCACCACTCTCTCTTGTTATTTCTTTCTCACTCTCCTTTCTTGTTTATTCCCTCTCACTCGCTCTCTCTCTCTCTCTCTCCCCCAATTTCTCTCTCTCCCTCTCATTCCCTCTCCTTCCTCTCACTTCCTCTCTTCTGCTCACTCATTCTCTCCCTTAACAATTTCTCTCCTCACTCCTCCCTCCCTCTCTCTCCTCTTTCTCTCTCTCTCGGCCTTCTCCCCATTTCTCTACCCCCTCGCTCTCTACCCACCTTATCTTTCTATCTCTCTTTATCTCTCCCTCTCCTCTTCAAACATGAAATGTCTTTTTTTTGCTTTCATTTCTTGTGCATTATCATACTTTGCACCATTTATCTAGTAAACTGTGATATCTATTAATCTTTATCATGCTGAATCTACGTTATCTATTAATGTAGATTCTCCATATCATTGCCTCAATATCACGATATTTAAAATTTAAATATTCATATGTAAGTAATTTTATTTTATATTTATATATTTTGCAGTACTAGAATGTTTTATTTATACATACTGATTAGGCCATTAATTTTGTAAATTAAAACATGGCACAATGAGCTTAGATCATCAGTGGATTTATAGAAGGGTTATCAATGGATTTTTGAATACGATATTTTTGACTGGCTTAAAACTTTCATTAATGTTGTAGGGTATTCATCGAGATTGATGGATGGAGAAAAAATTAAGTGTCCATGTAATCATCGAAAGTGTCAGAATATCTCTTTTCGTGATGAAAACACTATAATATATCATTTGGCAAAAATTAGGCTTTGGTGCTAAATGTTTATTGTTTTGGATTTATCATGGGAATGTACAATGGCTTTCAATAGTTGACCAAAATGAGGGTATTTCATTGTTTGCTGGTGGTGAAGAATCATAAACACATACCATAGAGATGAACATGGAAGCTTGCTGGTGCTGACTTCAATATGGATTACATGGATGAACAACCTAATCAAGAAGCTTAGAAATTTTATGAAAGCTTAAAGCTGCAGATAAAGAGTTGTAGCGCTATTTGTAAACACATTCGTCAATTGTCAATTGTGCCTCGACTAATGAGCATTAAGTCAAAAATCATATGTTTGAAAAATTTTTGATCAGGTGACAGAACTGATGAAAGAAATTATTCCGGATAATAATTTGATCACTAACAACTTTACAACACTAAGAAGTTACTTCGAGGAAGAGTCTACTATTGGAAAAAATTGATTATTGTTAATTTGGATGCATGTCAAATTGGGGTGGTGATAGCGAATTTAATTAGCTGTAAGTTTTGTGACAATCCTCGATTTAGGAAGGCACATCGTGTTGTAGATACACGAAAAAAAGTGAAGGTTGTCTTTAAGAGATGTATTATTTTCCAATAATTCCTCGATTACAAAGACTATATGCATCAAATGCTACAGCAAATGATATTAGGTGGCATTCCAAGCATGAGATTGAAGAAGGAGTAATGTGTCATCCATTGATTCACCTTCTTGGAAGCATTTAGTTATATATCAAGATTTTGTAGCATAAAGTCGAAATGTGAGATTGAGTCTCCGTACTGATGGATTTCAGCCATTTGGGCAATTGGACAATTGTATTCAAGATGGCTAGTGATTGTGACACCTTATAACTTGCCTCTGTGGTTGTGTATGAAGGAGCAATATATGTTTTTGTAAATATTGGTTCAAGGGCCAAAAAATTCGAAAGACGTGCTGAATGTTTTATTACAGTCTTTTATTGTAGAGTAAAATCATTTATGGGATGTTGGCATGAATACATATGATATATTAAAGAAGAAAATTTTCATTATGTGTGTAGCCCTTATGTGGAAAATAAGTAACTTTCATGCATATTCAATGTTGTCTAGCTGGAGTACTATAGAATGATTTGCATTCCCATATTGCATGACAAATTCTGATGCATTTACCCTAAATTTAGTTATAAAAAGTCATGGTTTGATAATCATGTAAGTTTCTACCTACGAATCATTCATTTCGAAGAAAAGAACTACATTTCGAAAAAATAAATCTGTAATGATAGTTGCACGAGCAGTTCGTTCAAGAGATGAAATTATCATAGAGATTCTTAGTTAGTGTTTGAAGAAGGTAACTGAAAAGGATGCTACCAGTAGTAATGGACTAGTAGGCAAATTATTTCGCTGGAGGAAACGTAGTATATTTTGGGACTTGCCCTATTGGAAGCCCAATTTAATTTGTCATAACTTAGATGTATTGCATATTAAAAAATTATTTTTGACAATGTTTTCAACATTATTCTTAATGTAGACGGAAAAGACAAAAGAAACATTAAATTCAAGACAAGAGCTGAATGAATACTATCGGTGTCCTGAATTGAAACTGAATGAGGAAGCAAAAAAATTTTTAATGCTTGCTACACATTTGATAAGAAGGCAAGATAGATATTGAATGAATGGGTTAACAATTTGAAATTCCCTAATGGATATGTGTCAAATAAGGGTAAATGTGTGGATATGAAGAATCTTAAGTTATTTGGAATGAAAAGTCATGACTGTCATATATTTATGCAAAGATTAATACCAATTGCATTCCGTGAATTACTTCCACTAAGTGTTTGGAATGTCCTTACAGAACTAAGTTTATTTTTCAAATAACTAACTGCAACCATAATTAAAATAGATGACATGGTGAGGCTGGAGAATGACATTCAACTTATTATTTGTAAGCTTGAACTGATATTCCCACCTAGTTTAGTTTGACTAAATGGAGGATTTGCCAGTCTATTTGGCATATGAAATAAGGATTGCATGGCCAGTGCAATTCAGGTGGATGTATCCTTTTGAAAGGTAATTACATATAATTTTTTGTGTTTATTATTATGTACTTTAAGTAATATTGTAATTTAATCAAATTGAAACCTAACATTGTGGTTGTAGGTATCTTCGTAAGTTGAAATTAAATCTTAGAAACAAGGCAAAAGTTGAAGGTTTAATTTGTAATGAATATTTAGTAGAAGAAGCATCATCATTTTCTTCTTATTATTTTGATGATCATGTCAATACAAAGAATAGAAATATGCCGCAGAATTATAAAGGTCACGTGATGGTAGAAGATGATTCTGTGGATAAATTATCTATCTTCAAGCACCCTAGAAGAGCATTTGGAAGAGCAATGAAAAGTTGTATGACAGATGAAGAGTACAAAGCAACCCGGAGTTATGTTTTACTTAATTGTGAGGAGGTTGCACCATACATTGAATATGTATATACAAAATGGTTGCATGTTTAATCATAGTTTAATTTTATCTTTAATAGGAATTATTAAAAATTGATATATATTTTTTCTTTCTCTTTTTATATTTGTGCAGTATTTATGTTGAGCAGTTAAAATATAGGCAACTAGTAATTTCTAGCAATGATGTCGATTATATGCTAGAAACTAAATGTGCGAATTGGTTCAAAAATTATGTGAGAATTATTAAGTTTTAAATTTTTAATTATTTAATTTATTATTATCTTTTATTTATTAATATCAATTTTTTAATTTATGTTACAGGCAATTGATCCTTCAAATGGAGATTCAAATATTTTTATTCATAATCTAAGTAAAAACCTATTTAGATATGTGACTACCTATCTTGGGTATTTTGTTAATGGATATAAATGTTACAGAATTGGACATGGTTCTTCTAAAATAACATTGAATAGTGGTGTATGCATTAAAGCGTGGGATATATTGTAGATGAGATTGATTATTATGGTCAACTCAAAGAAATTATTGAGTTGGAGTATCCTAGACTCGAAAATAATAGGATTGTATTATTTAAGAGCGAGTGATTTGATCCTACACCAAATTTGGGCACAAAGATTCATTCGGATTATAAGCTATTGGATTTTAACCATAAACTCAGATATAATCGATATGAGCAATTTATTATGGTAGTTCAAGCTGCTCATGTATATTATTGTATATATCCGAGTTTATCTGGTAAAAAGAAAGATTGCTGGGTGATTTGCAAGATCAAAGCTTGATCAAAATTTGAAGTATCAACATCGCTGCAAAGAAGTGCAGACTTAGAATTGCACCGGCATACAAGGAAGATGACATAAATAATATGGAGCCTTTGAATGTAGATGAAGATCTAGAAAATTTATGTGACTCAATTGGTGACACAATAGAAATTATAGATGATCAATTTCTATCTGAATATGAGTTTGAACTTATATTGGAATCAAACGAAATATCAGAAGATCTATTGGAGGATGATAGTGATGCCGATAATTAAATTGTTATAATTTTATTATAAATTTAAACTATCAAAAACATTTCTATTTTATCTTATTGTTGAAATCTATCGGTGTATTTTATTCGAAAATGCATGCTTGTTCATCATATTTATATTTTATTTTCTTTGTTTTATTTTGTACAGTAGATGGCACCTAAAGGATGTGGTCGTGGTTGAGGTGGACGTGGACATAGAAATGAACCAAATTCATCTAGTATGTTACATCATGTTGTAGAATCAGTACAATCTCCTAGCTACAATATCCTGACTTTAACATCACAATCATCATCTCCATTTCTATTACCATCACAACCATTGAGACCTTTACTATCACCTTTATCAGATGTAAGCCCACCACTAATTGTGCTTCCTGCTCGCACTTTTGATCCATCTTTATCTTCTACACCACAATTTACACCGATTATTTCCCCATTTACAATACCAATGACATCATCAAATGTTGTGCTTTCCTCTGCAGTTAGTGCAAAGTTAGAAATTGATATTGTAGATGAGAGGTAAAAGAAATATGTAAAAATGACTTGAACTTTTTTTTGTTACTGTCAGTGGTTTTTTTTATATTGTTATGATTTGCTTGTTTTCTATGTTATTTATTTATTTATATAGTTTTATTTCATCTCACAAGTGTTCGACTATAATTACAAATGCTTTCAAGAAAATGACTGATGCTAAAGCTTTCCCCTGGAAGAAAGTTTATGAATCAACAAATGAGTCATATTTTAATGACTTTCAGGTAAAAATAACAAAATAAAAGAATTGAAAAATAATTATCTCATTACTTAACTTTTATGTTTGTTATTATTCAAGCAGTAAATAATTATGTTTGTGTTGTTAATATAAATTCTTTTTTTTTCTATTTATATAATTAGTGCACTTGGCCACCCAAATTTGATGGAAAGATAAAGTAATTATGGAAGATCAAAGCTGCTCAATGGTATTCTGATTTTGTCCATAAATTAAAGAAAATGAAAGAATGACCAGATTTTTTATGTGAGTAAGACTGGCATGAGGGGCCTAAATATTGGGAGGAGCCAGATATGAATAAAAAATCAGATATTTCCAGCAAAAATTGACGAATTGAGGTTGCTAGACTAGGTACAGAAATCTTCGACATACTAGAGGTTCAAAGTCGAGGATCGAGCACTGCTCGAGATTTGATACAAATTTAAAATTCTAAACATATCTATATTTTGTGGTTGTCCTAATAGTCCAATAATTATAATCTCTGCATGGAATTAATAATTTTGTTAAATTTTTTTTTCATTTGTTTTTTTATGAATTAATAAAAACATATTATAGGCAGGATAATTGGGTCGTTATCCAAAATTTTATGAGATTTTCATTAAGATGTATGTGAAGAAAGTGGATGGTCACTATGTTGACAACAAGTATTAGATGATTGTAGTAAGAAATTGTTATATTAATTAGACTTTATAAAATTATAGTACATTAGGAAATTGTTTTGAATGCAAAATATTTATTTTATTTTTTGTAAATCTAGAATAGTTTTTATCTCTATTTTATCTCAGGACCTAATGGAGAAACATGTGATAGTTGCTCATCAACAAGTTGAGGGTTCTATGGATCTTCAACCAATTGACTGTGGTCCTATTTATTTGGAGACAATAGGAGGTCGAAAGAAGCAGCGAGTGTACGGAATCGGCTCTAAGGAAGTGGCATTTTGTTGTAGTAGTCGTGCTTCTAATTCATCTATCTCTACAATGGCTGATGAGGTGGTCGAACAACAAGCATTAGAAACAAATGAACGTATTGTAATATGGAGACCAAAATTAAAAAGAAGGATGAGCAGATAACTAATTTGATGAAAGAAATGTGAGAAATTAAAGAAATTAAAAAAACAATGCAACAGCATATGTCCTATATGGAGTCATAGTTAGCAGCATTGGCGCATCATATAGCATTCTGAGATCTAGCTATGAATCCTCGTAGGAGAAGCTAGCATTCCCTACAAATTATGAGGATGATTGAGTATGAGAATTATTTCTGAACTATTATTTATTTTTGTCTATGTGTAGTAAATAATTATGATATTTTTTTGCTGGTTTCAATTTTTTTTTATTCTAGTTTTGTTCATTGCTTTTCCGATAAACCAAATTATGAATCTTTGCAGGACACATTATGTGAGAGAAAAGAAAATCTTTATTCAAAGCATTCAGACATTACCATGGTCCTTCCAATGCATGGGTCTCATATTTACCAATTTCAGCTTTATCAAAAAGTGGGATAGCATATCTTATCTTTACTATTCTAAAAACATTTTATTTTTGCACTCTCTTTATCTCTAAACATAATTGCTGGACATCTTTTGGATTTTTGTTGAAGCTGTATGACAATCAACTTTAATTTGTGTTTGTTCATGTCTATAATATTTCTTTTTATATATCTGTGAATATTGTTTTCGTGTCTCTGTATTTTTGGGTAGAGTTTTAGCCTATTATAGGTATGTAAAAGCCTATATTCAATAGTGGCAGTAGCGGCAGCAATGGCTATGGCGGCAGTGGAAGCGACAGCAACCATAGTAGTGGCACACGCGACATCAATGACAACAGCGGCAGTAGCGGTAGCTGTGGTTGTAGTGGTAGCAGCGGCCGTAGCGGTAGTTGTGGTAGCAGTGGTAGTAGCGGCAATAGCGGCATCAGTGACAGTGGCAGCACCGGCATCACCGGTAGTAGCAAGAGCAGTGACGGCGGCAACATCAGCGATAATAGTAGTAGTGGTGGCATCACCAGCAACATCAACAGTAGCAGTGACAACAATGACTATGGCAGCAGCGACAACAGTGGCAGTGACAGCAATGGTAGTGATAGCAACATTGGCAGCGACAGCAGCGGCAGTGACAACGACATTGGCAGCGATAGCAGTGGCAGTGACAACGACATTGACAGCGACAGCAACGGCAGCGAAAACAGCATTGGCAGCAATATTGGTAGTAGTAGCGGCCACGGCAGCAGTGGCAGTAGTGGCAGTGGTAGCGGGAGCAGCAGCAATGGCAACAAATGAGGTATATTCGTACGTATATAGTCAGTATGTACGTATATATACTACTATAGTATTTTATGTACAAATATATTGAGTATATATATGTACTCAGTATATATGTACGCATAAAACTACAGTTTATATGTACATATACTGCAGAAATATATGTACGAGTCAAATGCTAGTATATATGTACATATTTACTACATCAATATATATTTATCAAAAGAAAGTTTTTTTATTTATTTTTATTTGATTTGTTGGTTTAAATTTCATCCAGATATGGTACTGCATTGTTTCCTATACAAAGCTTGTATAAGTGAAGACATATTTCAACAAACATGAAGAACCATGACTCGGAAAGGAATTTTCACCACAGAAAGTTGGTGTTCAGAGGAGCTGTGGGAGAGAAAGCAATGTCAATGCATTGATAGATTATACTTTATGTACAGTCGGTAGATACATTGATTAATAAGATGTAATATAATTTTTATTATTTTTTTTGTTTTAGTTTTTTAAAATATTGTATTAGAATAAGTTATTGAATGAATTTTTTTTATTAAAATTTTCATTTATAGTTTCTATTTTTATTAAATTTAATTATAAAAGATAAATTATTTAATTAAATTTTTGTTGAAACTGTAAGACATTCAACTGTAATTTTTGTTTGTTCAAGTCTATCATAACTATCTTTATATATCTTTGAATATGTTTGTGTTTCTCCAAAATTTTTGGGTAGAGTTTTAGTCTATTATAGGTATGTAAAAGCCTATTATCATCTGTGGTAGCTATGGCAGCGGCGGCAGTGGTGGCAGTGACGATAGTGGTGGCAATGGCACCAGAAGCGGCAGCGGCGGCAGCAGCGGCGGCAACAACGGCAGCGGCAACATGAGTGGTAGCATCAGTAGTGACGACAGCAGCAGCAGCAGCGGCTACAGCGGAGGCAGTGGAGGAAGCGGCAGTGACAGGAGTAGCAGCAGCAGCAGTAATGGTAGTGGCAGCGGCGGTAGCGGCAGCAGCCACTGCACCGGCAGCAGACGCAATGACATCGGTAGTAGCAACAGCGGTAGTAACGACAGTGTGAGCAGCTGGAACGGCAAAAAATGTGGTATATACGTAGGTATATAGTCAGTATATATTCACATATGATTCTGTGGTATTTTATGTACATATATACTAAGTATAAATATACTCGGTATATATGTACACATAATACTATAATTTATATGTACAAATACTACAGTAATACATATACGAATAAAATGTTAGTATATATGTACATTTTTGCGGTAGAAATATATATTTATCAAAACATAGTTTTTTTAAATTTATTTTGATTTGAATTAGTGGTTTAAATTTCTTAGAGATGTGGTACCACATTGTTTTCCATACGAAGCTTGTATAAGTGAAGGCATATTTCAACAAACATGAAGCACCATGACTCAGATAGTTTTTTTTGCAGTGGAAAGTTGGTGATCAGAGGAGCAAAGGGACAGAAAGTAATGTTAATGCATTGATAGATTATACTTTATGCATAGTCGGTAGATACATTGATTACTAAAATGTAATATAATTTTTGTTATTTTTTTATATATTTAAAATATTGTATTAGAATTAGTTATTAAGTGAATTTTTTTTGTTTAATAAAATATTTTGATTTATAGTTTCTATTTTTTATTAAATTTAATATAAAAATATTAAATTATATAATTAAATTTTAGTTTAAGCTATATGACAAATAACTTTAATTTGTGTTTGTTCATATTTATAATAACTATTTTTTATATATCTGTGAAAATGTTTGCGTGTCTCCGAATTTTTTGGGTAGAGTTTTAGCCTATTATAGGTATGTAAAAGCATATTATCAGCAGTAGTGCAGTGGCAGTGATGGCAGCGACAATGATTCTAGTGATGGTAGTGGAAGCGCAGTGGTGGTAGATGTGGCGGCGGCGGCAGTGGCCGGAGTGGTATTGGTAGGAGTGGTGGCATAGTATGCAGAGGCAGCGGCAGTAGTAGTGGCTGCACCAGAAGTAGCAGCGGCAGTGGTGGTAGCAACACCTGCACAAGAAGCATCGGCAGCACCAGAAGCAACGGCAGCAGTGGCAGAGGCGGCAACTACAACGACAGCGGCGGCGGTAGTAATAGTGGTAACAGCCTCTATGGCATGCAGTGGTAGCACCGGTAGCGACGGTAGCGGTGGCAGCAACAGTAGCAGCTATGGTGGCCGCAGCTTCCGATAGCAACGGTGGTGGCAGCAGTGTCGAAAATAGCAGCAGTATTGGCAGTGACAGTGGCAACGACAGCAGTGGTAGGAGCGGCAATGGGAGCAGCAACAACAGCACCAAATTAGATATATACGTACAAATAAAATCAGTATATACGTACAATTAATACTACAATATTTTATGTACGTATACACTAAGTATATTTGTACTCAGTTTATATGTACACATAATACTGCTGTTTATATGTACATATATTGCATTAATATATATACGAGTGAAATGCTAGTATATATTTACATATATACTACAATTTTATATATGTATCAAAACATAATTTTTTTAATTTGACTGAGTTGTTTAATTTTCTTATATATATGATACATCATTGTTCCTCATACAAAGCTTCTATAAGTGATGCTATTTTTCACTAGGCATTTGTGTCATGACTCGTACAGCTTTGTCACAGTAGAAAAATGATGATCGAAGGAGCAAAGTGAGAGAAAGCAATGTCAATGAATGGATATATTATACTTTATGCACTATAGGTAGATACATTGATGAATAAGATGAAATAAAAGTTTGTTATGTTTTTGTTTCAATTATGTAAAATATTGAATTTGAATATGATATTAAATGATTTTATTTTTTGTTTATTATAAATTATTTATAGTTTCAATTTTTATTCAATTTGATATAAAAAATTAAATTATTAAATTAAAAAATTTTATAAATTTTTAACTTCTGAAATTATTTTTGAATTTAAAATGGCTAGGGAAAATTTCATTGCTAAATTAGCAAAGGTAAATCTCTTTCTAATTTAGCTACGAAATTTTCCCTAGCTAAATTAGCTAGGGAAATATTAAAATTAGTGACTGATATTCCATCACTAGATTTATTTGGCTAGGGACTATATCCGTCACTAAAAGTTATAGTCCAACACTTTAACTAGGGAATCATTCATCATTATTTTTGTTTTGTGATGAAATATCTCATTTATCTTGCAAATTTAGCTACGGAATTTTACTTTTTTAGCAAGAGATTTTTCCTTCGCTAATTTTTTAGCTAGGGACACTTTTCGTCGCTAAAATTTATCAAGGTGCACTTTAGATAGGGAACCAATCCATGGGTAATCTATCGCTATATCCCGTTTATTGATGGAAAATATCCATTTAGCAAGAGAATTGTCCCAAGCTATATAGGATTTTTCTTGTAGTGTTTATCTTTCTATCTTTTTGTCTATCAATCTATCAATCTATCTTTCTATTTGTTTATCTATATACGTGTCTATATGATGTCACTATCTATCTATATATCTATTTAACTATCACTATCTATCTATCTATCTTTATAAGTATCTATCTACATATTTGTCTATTTGTCTATTTGATATTTAAATATCTATCAATTTATATATCTATCTATCTATTTAACTTTCTATCTATCTATGTGTCTTTCTATCTATATATCTCTATCTATCTATTTTTCTATCTATCTATTTGTGTATCTATTAATCTATCTATCTATATATTTATTTCTGTATCTGTATATCTATATATCTACTATCTATTTATTAGTCTATTTATCTATCTGTCTAAGTAACTATCTATATATCTATATGTCTATCTATCTATTTATCATTATGTTTATCAGTTTATTTTTTTAACTTTCAATTTGTCTCTCTTTATCTGTCAATCTATATATCTATTTATCTATCTATATTACTATCTATCTATTAGTTTTTCTATCTATCTATCTCTATCTCACTATCTTCTATTTGTCTATTTGTATATCTGACTATCGTTCGATATGCATATCTATCTATTTATCTATCTATTTATCTATGTATCTATTTATCTATCTATTTATCTCTTTATCTCTATTTGTCTATATGTTTATATACATACATTAGTATCTATTAATTTGTCTTTTTGCCTATCTAGTGTATCCATCAATCAATCAATCAATCAACTTGTCTGTCTATCTGTGTGTCCATCTATCTATGTGTCTATCTAACTATCTATCTATTTGTATATATGTTTATCTCTCTATCTATCTATATATCTGTCTATCTATTAGGATATCTATCTTTTTGTCTATATGTCTATCTTTCTAACTAACTCTTTGTCTATATGTCTATCTTTCTAACTAACTCTTAGTCTATTCCTCTAGCTATCTATCATTCTATCTCATTATTTTTTATATATCTAACTTTTTATCAATCTATCTATATATCTCTATTTCTATCTATCTATTTATCTATCTATATATATGTTTATTTTTCAATCAATCAATCTATATATCTTTCTATTTATCTATCTATATTACAATATGTGTATCTATCAATCTAAGTATTTGTATATTTTTTATTTGTCTATCTATTTTTGTGACTATCTACCTCTCTGTCTATATGGCTTTTGTCTATCAATTTGTCTATTTCTTTTTGTATTTATTTATCTATCTATTTACATGTGTCTATGTGTCTGTGTCTATGTGTCAGTGTGCCTATGTCTTTATGAGCTATGTGTATATGTGTCTATGTGTCTAGTGTGTATGTGTCTAGTCTATGTGTCTATGGGTCTAGGTGTCTATCTCCATATGTATCTATGTGCCTATCTATATATCAATATGTCTATCTATCTATCTATCTATCTACATAACTACCTACCTATCTATCTATCTATTTGTATATCTATATATCTATCTATGTTTCTATTTAACTTCCAATCAACTTTCCTATTTGTATATCTATCTATTTGTCTATCTATCGATTTTTAAATTTGTCTATTTAATTATATTTGTATCTATCTATCTATATGTTTGTCTATCTTTCTATATGTCAATTTGTCTATCTATTTATCTTTTTATATATCATTCTCTCTATCTCTCTATTCATCTATTAGAGTATTAGTCTATCTATCTATTTTTTTATATGTCTATATATATTTATGTATATTTATCTATCTATCTATCTATTTGTCTATCTTTCTATTTGTCTTTCTATCTCAATATATATTTCTCAATCTATCTTTTAGTATATAAGTTTATTACTCTATGTTACTATCTATATATCTGTCTATCTATCGATCAATCTATATATTTGTTAATAGTCTACTTGTCTATCTGTATACCTATCTATTGATCTATCTAACTCTCTATTTGTCTATCTTTCTATCTATCTATATGTCTAACTATATTTATATCTATCTATCTATCTATGTATCTACGTATCTGTCTATTAATCTATCTATCTATCTATTTGTATATATGAGTAATTGTGTATTTATCTATCTATCTATATTTCTATCCTTATATTTGTCTATCTATCTTTCTACCTTTTTATATTTTTGTCTATTTAATTATCTATGAAACTATCTATCTATCTATTTAACTATTTATCTATCTATTTGACTATTTATCTATCTTTTTATTTGTAGATTTGTATATCTCTCTATTTATCTTTCTATCTATTTATGTGTTTATATGTCTATCTATCTTTCTGTTATCTATCTATTTCTATCTATTTATCTATCTATTTGCCTATTTATTTATAAGTTTATTTGTATATCTATCAATTTTTATCTATCTAACTACGTATCTATCTATTTGCCTGTCTATATATTTGTATATTTATCTTTATATATATATATGTCTATCTGAAATAGTTATCAATCTATCTCTCTATATATCTATCTATCTATCTATTTCTCTAACTATCTATATGTCTATCTTTGTATACATCTACTTCTCTATCTACCTATCTATCTATCTATCTTTCTTTCTTTCTTTATTTTTTTATATTTTTATATCTATCTCTCTATCTATCTATCTATCAATCTATCTATCTATAAATCTAGCTATCTCTCTCTTTATATTTATATCAATTTGTCTATCTGTCTATCTGTCGATCTATCTTTTCTATATCTCTCTCTGTTTGATAATCTATCTATTTGTCTAACTATATATCTATATATTTTTCTGACTTTTTGTATATTTCTCTATCTATCAATATATCTATATATTTGTCTAAGTGTCTATTTATTTATCTATATTTGTGTCAATTTGTCTATTTATATGTTTATCTATCTATCTATCTCTCTAACTATTAAATTGTCTTTTAGTCTTTTAAACAATCATTCAATTGTCTATTTATCTATCTATCTCACTATCTATCTTTCTCTTTATATATCTTTCTATCTGTCTATTTCTATCAGTATTTAGTCTATCTCTCTATCAATCATTGATTATATATGTCTATCTATTTATTCATCTAACTATCTTTCTGTCTATCTATCAATTTGTCTATGTGTCTATTTGTCTATATATTTATCTGTCTATCTATCTATATATCAACATATCTACCTATCTATCTATTTGACTATCTGTCTATCTATTTATTTGTATATGAATCTATCTTTCTATCTATCAATCTATCTATCTATTAATTTATCAATATATATGTCTCTCTTTGTATCTATCTATCTATCTATTTATCTATCTATTTATATATCTATTTATTTATTTATTTGTATATCTATTTATCTATTTATATGGCTATCTTGCTATATATCTACCTGTCTATATGTCTATCTATCTATCTATCTAACTATCATTCAATTTATCTATCTTTCTTTCTTTCTTTCTGTATATCTAATTCTCTGTTTGTCTATTTATTATTTGTATATATATCTATCTGTATATCTATCTATATAGTGATCTATCTGTCCATTTCTTTATCTATCTATCTGTCTTTCTAAATGCCTATCTCTATCAATCTATTTATTTGTCTAATTGATTATATATCTATATATATATATATATATATATATATTTGTAACTATTTAACTATCTATCTATCTTTCTGTCTAAGTGTATCTCTTTCATTCTATCTATAAATTTAAATGTCTAACAATCATTTTATCTATTAGTGTATCAATAAATTTGTTTATTTGTCTTTGTAATTATATATCTATGTAGTTATATATTTATCTCTCAATCTTCCTAATAATTATATATCTATCAAACTATATATCTATCTAACTATATCTATAGCTGTCAATGTGTCTATTAGTCTATTAGTCTATTAGTCTTTATTTCTATCTATAAATTTATCTATATGTCTATCTATCTATCTATTTATATAACAATCTTTCTATTTGTTTAACTGTTTATATGTCTATCTACTAATCTATGTTTCTGTCATTCTAACTCTCTATCTATATGTATAACTAACTCTCTATCTATATATCTATCTAGCTACTTATTTATCAATCTATCTATCGATCTATCTATCTATCCATCCATCTATCCATCCATCTATCTATCCATCCATCCATCCATCCATCCATCTATCTATCTATCTATATATGTGTGTATATATCTATCTATCTATCTGCCAATTTCTCTATTTGCATATCTATATATTTGTCTATCTATCTATCTGACTATTTTTCTATATGTCTTTCTATCTATCTGACTATTTCTCTATCTGTCTATTTATCTCTTTTGTTTATATGTCTATTTATCTATCTATCTAAATATCTATCAGTATATTTGTATATATATATCTATGTATCTCTCTATTTATTTGTATATCAATCTATCTATATATTTGTCTATCTATCTATTTATATATCTAGTTAGCTATCTATCTATATATTAGTCTATCTATCTATAAAAATATATTTCTATCTATCTATTTGTTTATCCCTATATCTATCTATTTCTCTATTTTACTATCGATCTATCTACCTAAATATCTATTTGTCAATCTATCTATCTGTCTCTCTACCTATATATTTATTTTTCAATCTGTCTATCTATCTTTCTTTGTATCTATCAATCTATGTATATGTGTTTATGTGTCTATGTGTGTATGTGTCTGTGTCTATGTGTCTATGTGTTTACGTGTCTATGTGTCGATGTGTCTATGTATATATATTTATCTATCTTTTTGTCTATCTAGCTATCTATCTGTCTACTTGTTTATCTATCTATTTATGTATTTTTCTATCTATCTTTCTATCTGACTATTTGTCTATCTATCTAGCTTTGTACCTATCTATTTATCTATCTTATATTTATCTATTTGTCTATCTATCAAATTATCTATATATCATCTATCTATCAGTCTTTCTCACTATGTCTCTTTTCATATATTAAATTGAGTCTATCTATCTATCTGTCTATATGTTTATCCATATATTTGTCTAACTCTCTATCAAAAAATTTATATTTATATCTATCTATCTGCCTTTCTATTTGTCTATATGTCTCTCTTTCTCTATATCTATATTTTAATATATAAGTCTATTAGTCTATGTTAAAATTTATATATCTTCCTATCTATTGATCAATCAATATGTCTGTCTAACTATCTATCTGTTTATCTATCACCCTACTATCTAACTATATATCTATCAATTTACTATTTATCTATCTATTTGTCTATCTTACTATCTATTTATCTATCAAACTATTTATGTATCTATATGTTTATCAAAATAACTATATATCTTTCTATCTATCTATCTATCTATCTGTCTATATATATATATATATATATTTAATTATTTATTTATTTATTTATATAAGTCTATGTGTCAAATATCTATCTATGTAAATATATTTGTGTCAATCAGTCTAACTATCTAACTATCTTTATGTCTATTAGTCTATTAGACTATAAGTCATTCTATCTATCTATCTATCTATCTAAATATTTATCTATATATCTATTTGTCTTTCTAATTGTTTATTTGTGTGTGTGTGTGTTTATCTGTTTATCTATCTAACTATCTAACAGTCTATCAGTTTATCAATCTATCAGTTTAATAGGCTATATATGTATTAATTTATTTATCTATCTTTCTATTTTTAAATCTATTTGTCTTTCTATTTGTCTGTCCATCTCTCTCTCTATCTATTTACCTATATGTCTATCTATTTATCAGTCTGTCTGACTATTTATCAAATAGTCTCTCTAACTATTTGTCAAATTTTCTATATTTCTATCAATCTAATTTTTATATGTTTATTTGTTTATCTATCTATTATATATATCTATCTATCAACTATCTAACTATCTATCTAGCAATCTACCTAACTTTCTATTTTTTTATTAGTCAATTAGTGTATCTATCTATCTGACTAACTATATACATGTTTATGTGTATACCTATCTATTTTTATCAGTCTATCATTCTATATATCTGTCTATCTATCTATCTATCTATCTATATAACTATTTATCTATTTATCTATCTACATGACTAACTATTAATCTATCTATTTGTATATATGTCAATCTCTCAATCTCTCTCTATGCCATTTAGTTTATCAGTCTATATGTAATGTGTTTATCTATATATTTAATTTTCTATGTGTTTATCTGTCTTAATGTCTATCTATCAACCTATCTATCTATCTATCGATCTGTCTACCCATATATCTTTCTATCTATCTGTCTATCAATCAGACAATCTCTTTACTTGTCTATCTATCTATCAATTAATATATCTATCTGTATACCTATCTGTCAATTATCTATATGTATTTTTATTTATCTATTTATTTGTGTATATATCTATATATCTATCTATTACTCTATATAATTGTCTAAATATCTATCATTATACCTATCTATCTGTCTAACTAACTAATTGACTTTCTATCTATTAGTAAATGAGTCAATCCATATATATATATATATATATATATATATATCCATCTGTCAATCTCTATATCTATCTATTTGTTTATCTATCTATCTATCTATCTATTTATCTATCTATTTATCTATCTATATGTTAATCTATCTATATATTTTTCTATCTATCTTTATATCTATCAATTAGTCTATCAGTCTATAAGTCTATGTGTCTATCTATCTATATATCTGTCTATCAATCTATCTAAAAGTTTATATATCTATTTGTCTAGCTATTTATATGTCTATCTTTTTATCTATATATCTGTATATCTATCTATCTTTCTATCTATATATCTAACTTTCTATTTATCTATTTGTATATCTGTCTATGAATATTTTTGTCAATCTATCAATCTATGAATATATTTATACATTTATCTTTCTACATAACTAATTCACTAACTAAATAATAATCTATTAGTCTATCTATCTACCTATTTATCTTTCTGCCTAACTATTTAAATATCTTTTCTATTTAACAGTCTATTAGTCAATCAATCAATCAATCAATCAATCTGTCTGTCTAACTATCTACTTATTTATATATTTATCTATCTATTTATTTATCTATTTGTTTATCTATCTTTATGTCTATGTGTCTATCTATTAACCTATGTATCTATATATCTATCTATCTATCTATCTGAATATATATATAATTATATATCTTTCTTTCTAGTAAATGGCTATTTGTCTATATATTTATCTACATATCTTTTAATTTATATATATGTCTATATGTCTATATGTATACCTATTTCATTATCTATCTATCTATGTATTTAATTTTCTATCTATCAATTTATCTATGTGTCTATTTATTAAACTAAGTCACAACTTATTAGTCTATTAGACTAATTGTCTATCTATCTATTTATTTATCTATTTATGTGTCTATGTGTCTATATATCTATCTATCTATCTATTTGTCTATCTTTTTATAGTATGTTTGTCTGTCTATCTATCTATCTATCTATATGTGTAACTATTTGTTTGTCTATTTGTGTCTTTGTCTATCTGTCAATGTTTTTATGTGTCTATCTATCTATCTATCAATTTTCCTATCTATGTATCAATCTATATATCTATATATTTGTCTGCCTACCTATCTTTCCTATCTTTTTGTATATCTACAATTCTATCTGTATATCTCTCTGTCTATCTATATCTATCAATCTATCAATATGTCGATCTATATATATATGTCTATTTGACTATCTATCTATTAATCTATTTTACTATCTATCTGTCTATCTATCAATATGTCTATCTTTTATATGTCTATCTTTCTATATGTCTATCTATCTATATGACTATCATCATATCTATCTATTTATCTATCAAATTGTCTGTCTGTCTATCTATCTATCTATTTTTTTGTATATCTACATATCTATCCATCTATCTGTCTATCTATCCATCTATCTTTCTTTCCTTCTATCTATCTATTTATGAATTTGAATATATACCTATCTGATTATCTATCTATCTATCTTTGAGTATATATATCTATCTGTCTATATATATATATATATATATTTTTATTTATTTATCTATCTATCTACCAGTCTATATATCTATTTATTTGTCTATCTATCTATCTATCTATTGGTATATTTTATTCTTAGTTTATTTGTGTATAGAGCTATCAGTCTTTCTGTCTATCTACCCATATATCTATCTATCTAACTATCTATCTATCTATCTATTTATCTATCTATCTATCTGTCTATCTATTTATCTATCAATCTATCTATCAATATATCGTTCAATCTATCGATCAATTTGTCTATAAATCTATCTATGAATATTTTTATCAATCTGTCTATCAATCTATTTCTTTTATATAATTATTAATTTATCTAACCATCTACCTATCTTTCTATTTAATAATCTATGTATCAATCTATATATCAATTTATTTATTAATCTATCTATCAATATCTCTATCTATCTATCTCTCTCTTAATCTATCTGTCTATTAATTTGTCTATCTATCTTTATATCTATATATCTATCTATTTATATTTCTTTCTTTATATTAGTCTAACTATCTATCTTTCTTTATATCCGTCTATATATCTATCGATCTTTATATCTATCTATATATATGTCTATCTATCTATATGATTTCTGTTAATCTACCTATATATATATATATATCTATTTTTCTGTCAATCTATTTGTCTATGTATTTATCTATGTGTCTATCTATATATCTATGCATTTGTCTAACTATCTATTTTTCTATCTATATATCTACCTATCTATCTATATATCTATCTATTAATCTATCTTTCTATCTATATATCTATTTATCTTTCTGTCTGTCTATTTATAAATCTATCTATATATCTCTCTACCTACCTATTTATTTGTCTATCAATCTCTATATATATATCTATCTATTTTTATATCTATCTATCTGTCTGTCTATCAATCTATTTGTCTATCTGTTTATCTTTCTATATATGTATCTTTCAATCTATCAATCTAAGTTGCTATCTATTGATTTATCAACCTGTTTGTTAAATAATATGTCTATCTATCAATTTATCTATCTATCTATCTATTTGTTTAGACATCTATCTATCTACATCTCTATCTATCTATTTATCTATTTATCTTTATATATGTCTATTTATCTTTTTATCAATCTGTATATATATCTGTCTATCAATCTGTAGATCAATTTGTCTATCAATCATTCTATTAATCTATTTTCATTTTGTCTATCAAACTAAATATTAGTCTGCTATCAATCTAACTATTTATCTGTCTGACTATCTGTATATCAATTTGCCTTTATATCTATCGATTTGTCTATCAATTTGTGTATCTATATGTTTTTATATATATGTATCTTTATGTAATTCTATCATTCGATCTATCTATCTATCTATCTTTTGTATATCTATCTATTTATCAATCATTCTATCTTTTTATCTATAAATCTGACAATCAATCTACCTATCAATATGTATATCAATCTGTCTATCAATCAATCTATCTATATATCAATTTATATATCAATCAATCATTCTATCTGGCTATATATTTATAGATTAATCTTTCAAAATATCTATCTATCAATATATTTATTTATCTATTTATATTTCTATCATTCTATTTGTCTGTCTGTCTATCTTTCTATTTTCCTATCTTACAATATTTCTATCTATCTATATATCTATATAACTATACGTCTATCTATCATTCTATGTATCTATCAATCTAGGTATCTATGTATCTATATGTCTATCTATCTATCTCTCTATTTACCATCTATCTATATGTCTATCTATCTATGTATCAATGTTTTTATCAATCTATCTATCAATATTCCTATTATTCTTTTTATTAAAATATCTAGCTATCTGTCTATCTATATGTCTATCTATCTATCTATTTGTCTATTTATATGCATATGTATCTGTATATCTTTCTGCCTATCTATCTATCAATTTATCTGTCTATATATCTCTCTATCTATCTATATGTCTATATATCTATCTTTATATCTATTTTTCTATCTATCTATCTATTTATCTATGTAATAATCTATCTATTTATCTGTTTATCTATTTTATCCTTATATATCTATCTTTCTTTCAAATTATTTGTCTATCAATCTATCTAATCTATCTATCTATCTATGAATCTGTCTATCAATCTAATAATAAATTTTTTATCAATCTATTTATCAATATGTCCATCATTCTATCTATAAATGTGTCTATCAATCAATATATCTATTTGTCTATTTTTTATATATCTATCTATCTATCTATTTATCTATCTATCTATATATCTATCTGTCTATTTTTTTAATATCTTTAGTCTATTTATTTGTCTATCTGTCTGTCTAACTATTTGTCTATTTGTCATTCTATATTTTTGTATATTTGTTGGTCTATTTTTTTTGTTTGGTGTGTCTATCTATCTATTTGTATATCTACTTGCATATCTCTTTATCAATCTATCCCTTTCTCTATCTGTCTATCTATCTTTATTTCTATCTATCTATATAATTGTCTATCTAACTATCTATGAATCTATCTATATATCATTCTACGTATTTATCAATCTATCTAACTATTTGCCTATCTATCAATCTATCTTTTTATCTATCTACCTATCTATCTTATTATCAATATGTCTATCAATCAATCTATCTATTTATCTTTCTATCAATCAATTTATCTCTCACTCAATTAATCTATTAGTCTATCTTTCTATCTATCTATCTATCTTCAGTTTATTTATATGAATGTTTGTTTGTTTGTCTATCTATAATTTTATCTATCTCTATATCTATCTACTTGTTTATCTCTTTATCTATCTTCATATCTATCTATCTATCTCTCTCTCTCTCTAATTATGTATCTATACGTCTATCTTTTTAATCAATCAATCTATCTCTCTATAATCTTTCGATCTATCTATCTATTTATCGATTTATCTATCTATCTATAATTTTATCTTTCTTTTAATCCATCTAAAAAGTGTCTTTCAATCTGTCTATGAATTTGTCTATCAATATATCTATCAATCTTTCATTTTATCTATCTATCTCTCTATCTATCTATCTATATATCTACCTATTTATCTAATTATATATATATATATATATATCAATCAATTAGTTAATCTATCTACCTATAATTCTGGGTGTCTATATTTGTGTCTATTTATATATTTATTTGTCTATAAATCTATCTATCTATTTGTCTGTCTTTTTATCTATATGTCTACTGGTTTGTTTGGTTATTTGTCTGTCTATCTATCTATCTTTCTTTCTATTTGTATATCTGCTTGTCTATCTATTTATATATATTTATCTATTTGTCTAATAATTTTTAAATCTATCTGTCTATCTATTAATCTATATATATATATATATATATATATTTCTCTATAATTCTATGTAACTTTCAATCCATCTATAATTCTATTTGTCTGTCTATCTATCTATCTGACTATCTATCTATCTATATGAATATATTTTTGTCTATCTATATATATATATCAATTTATATATCTTTCTATCTATCTATCTAAATATTTTCGTGTAGTTTTATATCTATCTATCAATCTATTTGACTGTCTATTTTTATATCTATATGTATATCTATCTATCTATCTATCTATCTGCATATCTATTTTTTTGTATATCTATCTATCTATCTATCTAAATGTCTATCTATCTATGTATATATAGGTCTGTATATCTATCTATCTACCTATCTCTCTATTAGTTTTTCTATCTGTCTATCTATTTGTGTGCTTGTCTATTTTTCTATCTATTTATCTGTCTATCTGTTTGACTATGTATTTTTATATTTATATGTCTATTTATCTATCTATATATCTATCATTTTGTCTATCTATCTATCTATCAATATGTTTATATATCTATCTATCTATATGTTTATCTATCTTTATATATATAGGACTATATCTAACTATAATTCTGTGTATCTATTTGTCTATCTATCTATCTATTTATGTACCTATCTATTTGCTTATCTATGTATCTATTTATCTATAAGTTTTTCTATCTACATATCTATCTATCTATAAGTCTAATTTATGTTAATCTATATGTATATCTATCTATATATTTATCTATCTAAATATCTCTATATTTATTTATTTATCTATCTATCTATATATCTATCTATATATTTGTCTGTCTGGATACCTATGTAACTATTTGTGAATCTATCTATTTGTCTATCTATCTTTCGATCTATCTATCTATCTATCTATTAATTTGTCTATAAAAATATCAATCAATCAAACAATCTATATATATATATATGTGTATCTATTTGTCAATCTATATATCAATCTATTTCTCAATCTATCTATTTGTCTATTTATATGTCTATATATCTGTCTATCGTACTATCAATCTATCTATCTATCTTCCTATCAATCTATATATCTGTTTATCTATCTATCTATTTGTGTATCTTTGTCTATCTATTTGTCTATCTATTTGTCTATCTATATGTCAAATTATCTATCCGCATGTATGTCTATCTATCTAAATATCTATCTTTCAATCTTTCTATGAATCTGTCAATCAATTAATTATTTGTTTATCTATCTGTCTATCTATATTTCTATATGTCTATCTATGTCTATTTATTTGTCTATCTTTCAATCTATATATTTATTTATCTATCTATCTATCTATATATATATATATATCTTCATTCGATCTAATTGACTATCTATTTATCAATCTATCTCTCAATATATATGTATATCTACTTGTCTATCTATATGCCTATCTATCTGTCGTATTATTTTCTATCTATCTATCTATATATATTTGTATCTATAATATTTGTGTATCTATTTATCTATCTAAATATTTATCTATTAATCTATCTATCTATCTATATATCTATATTTTTATCAATTTGTCTATATGTATGTCTATTTGTATTTCTATTTGTCTAACAACCTATCTTTCTAACCATCTATCTATCTATCTATATGTCTATCTGTCTTCTTTCTTTCTATCTATTTACTATTTATCTGTCTGTCTGTCTATCTATCTAATTTCATATCTATCTGTATATCTATCTATCTAACTATCTTTCTTGTTTTTTTTCAATATGTCTATTTGTATATATATTTATTTAATTATATACCTTTCTATCTATCTATCTATGTATCTATCTGCCTATATATTTTTCTATATATTTGCATGTTTATCTGTCTATCTATCCATATATCTATCTATCTATATATTTTTTTCTGTCTATCTATCTATCTGATTGTCTATCTATTTGTGTATCTATATATCTATATTTTTATCTATCTATCTTTGTATTTATATGTCTATCTCTTTGTCTATCTAATATTCTATCAATCAATCTATCTATCTATTTGTCTATCTATCTATCTATATGTCTAATAATCTATCTATCTATCTTATCCTGTGTATCTATCTATCTATCTTTTTGTATGTCAATCAATCTAATCTATCTATCTATATATCTGTTTGCCTGTCTATCTATCTGTCTATCTTGTCTATCTATATTATTTACATATATCTATCTATATGTCTATCTACCAGTCTATTAATCTGTCTATTTTTTATCTATCTTTATATCTGTCTCTCAATCAATCAATCTATCTGTTTAATAATTTACTTATCTTTCAATCTATTAATCTATCTATCATTCTATCTATCAATATATCTTTGAATCAGTGTATCAATCTATATATAAACATGTCTATAAAACTATCTATCAACCTATCTAACATTCTATCTATCAATCTATCGATGAATTTTTCTATCAATCAATCTATCAATCTCTCTTTTATTTTATCTATCTTATATCTATTTATCTATCTATCTAACTATCTTTATGACTATCTATCTAGTCAGTCTATCAAACTATTTATCTTTATATTTATTGTCTATCTATATGTCTATAGATCTATCTATCCATTTGTCTATATGTATGTCTATGTGTCTGCATGTTTGTCTATATATCTATCTGTCTATCTATATGTCTATCTATCTATCTATATCTCTGTCTATCTAAATGTTTATCCATCTATCTATCTATCTGTTTGTCTATCTTTCAATCTATCTGTCTATTATATCTAACAATCTGACTATTTATTTGTCTATATATATCTCTATCTATCTCTGTCTATCTATATTTCTATCTAGCTATTTATCTTTTTGCCTTTCTATATATCTATTTGTCTATTTATTATATATTTATCTATATATCTATCTATATGTTTATCTATATGTTTGTTTATCTATCTAACTTTCTATCTATTTATCTATTAGTCTCTCTATCATTATATATGTCTATTTATTTGTTGGTCTTTCTGTCTGTCTATCTCTCAATCTATATCTTTATCTATTTGTCTATCTATCAATCGGTTTATTCTATTTATTTATTTATCTATCTATCTCTCTCTATCTATTTAACTATTTTTCTATCTATCTATCTATCTATATTCTATCTATCTATTTATCTGTCTGTTTATCTATCTGTATATCTATCTATTTATCTATCTATTTGTCTATGTATATGTCTATCTCTCTAACTATTTATCTATCTATCTATCTCTCTATTTCTTTATCTATCTACCAATTTTTCTATCACTACAAGGAAAATCCTAGGTAACTAAGGAAAAATCTCTAAATAAATGGGTATTTTCCGTCACTAAAATGGAATAATGATGGATTATAGATGGAACTTTTCTCAAGCTAAAGTGTTCGTCACTAAAAATTAATGACGAAAAAATTCCCTAGATAAAAATTTTTAGTGATTGAAAATTTTCTAGCTAAATTAATTTTTTTCCTTGCTAATTTTGATCCTAATTTAGAGCTTCGCAATATTCCATCACTAATTTAGTGAGGGAAACGTCTCATGCTAATTTAGCGAGGAAACAATGCCTATCTATTTTCATTCAAAATTATGCTTACAATTTTATTTTTTTACTAAAAAATTAATTACATATTTTTAAATGTTTATAATAAATTTAATAAAAATATAAACTTTTAACCATTATTTATAATTAACAAAATATAAAATCAGTTAATATATTATTTTGATACAATATGTTTCAGTGTTAATATATAATCATAACAAAATTTGATTATATCTTCATCATCATCAATGTATCTAATGATAGTGCATAAAGTATAATCTTTCTATGAATACGACAAGAAAAAATCTCATATAGCTAGGGACAATTCCATAGCTAAATGGGCATTTTCCAATGCTAAATAAGATATAGCAATGGATTAAGGAAGGACCCATTCCTAATATAAAGTACTCATCGCTAAAATTAAGCTAGGCAAAGTGTCCCTAACAAATAATTTAGCAATAGAAAAATCCATACCTAAAAATAATAATTTCCCTAGCTAAATTTGCAAGCTAAATGAGAGTTTCCATCGCTAAACGGAAATAATGATGGGGCTTTCCCTAACTAAAGTGCTAGTCACTAAATATTAGCTACGAAAATAGGCTCTAGCAAAAAAAATTTATCGACAGAAAATCTCTTGCTAAAATAAAGATATCCCTAGCTAAATTAGCTAGGGAAAATTACCTAGCTAATTTAGCAAAGGATTTTTCGCTTGCTATTTAAGCAAGGGAATTTCCCCTAGCTAATTTAGCAAGGGAATTTTCACTAGCTAAATTAGCTAGTGAAATTTTGCTAAATTAGCTAGGGATGTTTACCCTAGCTATTTTAATTTCATAACTATTTTTAGAATTTAATTTTTTAAAAATTTTTTAATTAAGTAATTTAATATTTTTATATTAAATTCAATTTAATAGGAACTATAAATGATAATTTATAATTAAAAAATTATTTAATAGCTTATTCTAATACAAAATTTTACAAAATTAAAACAAAAAAATAACAAAATTTTATTACATCTTATTCATCAATTTATCTATCGACAGTGCATAAAGTACAATCTATCCATGTATTAACGTTACTTTCTCTCCCTCTACTCCTATGATTACCAACTTTCTGCTGGGACAATGTTGTCCGAGTCACGGTGCATCATGTCTAGTGAAAATCCCTTCACTTATACAAGCTTTGTATGGAGAATAATGTTGTACTATATCTGTAAGAAATTTAAACTACTCAATCAAATCAAAATAAATAAATAAAACTATGTTTTGATAAATATATAATACTACAGTATATATGTGCATATATACTATCATTTCACTCGTACATATATTATTGTAGTATATGTATATATAAAGTGCAGTATTATGTGTACATATATACTGAGTACATATATACTCAGTATATATATACTTAAAATAATACAGTATTATACGTACGTATATAATGAGTATATGCGTACGTATATACCACATTTGTTGATGTTGCTACTGTCGCTGCCATCTCTACTACCACTGCCACCGCTGCCCCACTATCACTATTGCCACCACTGCCACCCGCCGCCGCTGCTGATAATAAAGTAGGGCGAGCGATGATGCTCGACTGAAGAACTTGAGATTGAGCGAGTTTTTGACAAGGCGGCGAGCAGCCTTTCCCAAAATAGGACCTGATATTCTTCCTGGACTAGAATTGCATGACACTACACGAGCATCATCATCATCATCATTCTAAGACCTAGTATAATTAGAACCAATCATTGTAGAACATAGAGCAAAAAAACTTATTTACTCATACGTTCGCTTTGTACCATTTGATAATTGCATATCAATACAATTACTAAGATTTTTAAGACCAACCTCTATGTGTATGGCTGGCCTGGACTAGAAATATCTTCATCTCACAACTTTAGGAAAAGTTTAACATCCAGGGCTTTTATTACTTACATCAGTGAGCAATGGACGATGATGACCAGACCAGCCTGCGCAATTATATATTCAAAACTGTGTTTATGTGTAAATGGGTATTTACGTATGACAATATATACATGTCTACAAATAATATATGTACCCACTTATGTATTTACTCGGTATATACGTACGTATATACTAAAATATAAAAGTATGTATATACCGAGTATATACGTACATATACTACATTATAAAGTACATATATATCGAGTATATACATACGCATATACTATAGTATATATATGTATATACTAAGTATATACATACAAATATATTCAATATATACGAAAATATATACTGAGTATATACGTACAAATATACTCAGTATATATAAACATATATACTCGGGATATACGTATTTATATACTTAGTATATACGTAGATATATACTAAGTATATACGTACATTTATATTCATCTGCTTATCCTTATGTTCTTTAAGTTCATATATTTCTTCATTCAAATGAGATATCTACTCATCCTTCTTTTTCATTTCGTTCTCCATAACTACAATATATTAATTTGTTACCATTGCTTGTTGTTCGACGCCCTCATCCACTTTGCTGAGACAGATGAAATAGAAGCTTGACTGCTACAAAAAAATGTCACTCCCTTCGAGCCGATGTCGTACACTCATTACTTCTTAAGACCTCTTATGGTCTCCAAACAAATAGGATCATAATCAAAAGGTTGATGATCCAAAGAACCCTCAACTTGTTGATGAGCAGCTATCACACATTTCTCCATTAGTTCCTGAGATAAAATAAAGAAAAATACTATTCTAGATATACATAAAATAAAATAAATATTTTGCATTCCAAACAACTTTCAAGATTACTATAGCATTATAAAATTTTATTAATATAACAGATTCTTAAAGCAATCATCTGAGACTTGTTGTCAACAAACTAACCATCCACTTTCTTCACATGCATCATCCTGAAAATCTCATAAAAATTGAGATCTTGACCCAATTCTCCTTCCTAGAATATGAATTTATTAAGTCATTAAAAAACAATGATCAAAAATTTAACAAAATTAATAAAACCATGTAGATATTGAATTATTAAACTATTAGGACAACCACTAATATATAAATGTTTAAATTTTTAAAATTCTACCAAATCTCAAGCGTGCTCAATGCTCGACTTTTACCCTCCTATTTCTCGATAGATTCTTAATACCTAGTCCAGCTACCCCACTTCGTCGATTTTTGCTAGTAATATCTATTTTTCTTCACATCTGGCTACTCCCAATACTTAAGCTACTCATGCCATTCATCCTCAGATATAAAATCAAGCATTTCTTTTTATTCTTCAATTTATCGACAAAATTAGAATATTGTTGAGCAGCTTTAAACTCTCATGATGACTTTATCCTTCCATCAAATTTGAGTGCCCATGTGCACTAATTCTTTATATATAAAAATCACAAAAAAATTTATATTAACAATAACATAATTATTTTCCGCTTGAATAATAGCCAACATAATAGTTAAGTAATTAGATAATTATTTTTCAATGCTTTTGTTTTGTTATTTTTACCTGAAAGTAATAAAATAAGATTCTTTTGTCGATTCAGAAACTTTCTTCTAGGAGAATCTTTATAATCAACCATTTTTTCAAAGACTTTGCAATAATATCGAACACTTGTGTGGGGAATAAAACTATACAAATAAATAAATAACATTGAAAACAAGTAAATCATAACAATATAAAAAAGCTCCTTACAATAAATCAAATTTTTTTTTCAAGTCATATTTACATATTTCTTTAACCCGATCCACAATCTCAATTACTAACATTGCACTGACTGTAGAGGAAGGCAAGCATTCGATGATGCCATTGGGTATGATAAATGGGGGAACTATCAGTGTAAAAATGTAGGTGTAGAAGATAGGGATGGATCAAAAGTGTGTGCAGGAAGCATTATGGGTGTGGGTTTAAAATCTGATAAGGGTGATAGTAGAGGTCTCAATATTGGTGATGGTGATAGAAATGAAGATGGTGATTGTGATGTTGAAGTCTAGATATAGTGGGTATGAGACGGTATTGATTTTAAAACATGATGTAACATACTAGATGAATTTGGTTCATTTCTACGTCCACCTCCACCTCCACCACGTCTACTTCATTTAGGCATCATCTCCTATACGAAATAAAACATAGAAACAAAATAATAGAGATATGATGAATAAGCATGTATTTTACAATAAAACACACCGATAGATTTCAACAAAAATATAGAAAGTCTTTTATAGTTTAATATTATAATAAAATTATAACAGTTTAATATCCGGCATCACTATCATCTCCAATGATCTTTTGATATTTCGTCTAATTCTGATAGAAGTTTGAACTCATCTTCAGATAGAAATTAATCATCTTCAATTTCTATTATGCCACAATGAGTCACATAAATTTTCTATATCTTCATCTAAATGCATAGGCTCCATTTTTAGCATGATACAGATTAATAGATATCATGGTAATACTAGATAAAGAGAGCAAAAATGATAATGAACAAGAAAGGATAGCAAAAATGAAAGACATTTAAAGATTGAAGGGGAGAGGGGAGAGAGAGAGAGAAAGATGGGAGAGAGAGAGAAAGGCAGAGAAATGGAGAGATGGAAAGAGAGAGAGAGAAAGGGGAAAGGGAGAGAGAGAGTGAGAGAAAGGGGAGAGGGAGATGGGAGAGAGAGAGAGAGAGAAAGGGAGAGGGAGAGGAGAGAGAAGAGAGAGAGAGAGGAGAGGGAGAGAGAGAGAGAGAGAGAGAGAGGAGAGGGGGGAGAGGAGAGGAGAGAAGGAGGACAGGGGTGGGAGAAAGGGGGGAGAGAAAATGTTCAAAAAGGGGAGAGAGGGAGAGAGGAGAGAGGAGAGGGGGGGAGAGAGAGAGAAGAGAACAAGGAAGAAAAGAGAGTGAGAAAGAAAATAACAATAGAGAGAGTTACATAGAAAAAAGAGGAAGAAAGTGACTCTAAAAAGAACTAGAGAGAGAGACACACACAAGAATGTAGTGTTAGAATGAGGAATTACATAAAAGAAAACAATTTTTTTTCAGTATAAACCTATTAAATATTACCTCTTTTATCATACATAAGTTCATATATGAGCCTAAGACCCAAGGGTTGGGATTAGGTAAGAGTACGACTCTTATTTGTTTTATACCATATATGAGCGTGACCAACGGACATTCTCATGCTATGTGCTTAAATATTGTTGATATAATTTTTTTTGTCATTTAATTTCAAGTTAGTACAAGAAATTGGTATTATCCCATATATAATTATGTGTTAGTATACATATAGTAAATGTAGTTATAAAAAGTTACATATAGTAAATATATAGTTATATAAGATATATGCATACAAAGTAGTTTATAAGTAGATATACATAAATGTATACAAAGTTATAAACAATTATATAGATTTGCACATATGTATACATATGTGTATACATAATTAAAAATAAAATTATATTTATTTATATAAAGTTTTTTTAAAGTTATACAAATATTTATATATAGTTATATACATATAGTTAAAATTATATTGTATGTTTTTATACATATAATTATAAATATAGTTATATGTGGTTATACATATAGTTACACGTATAGTTAAATTTACATTTATACATGTATGTATATACATTTTTTTCATATAATTTCATATATTTATACATATAGTTATGTATAGGTATGGATATACTAAAATACATTTTTATACTAATATATAAAAATGTATATTAAATATATGATGTTAATTATATATTTAAATATAGTTATGTATAATTTTTTATAGTTATACATATAGTAAGATAGAATTATTATAGTTATATATTATTATACATAATAATATGTATAGTTATAAAATTATACATCGTAAGCATTTAGTTATATATATCATACAAGTAGTTATATTTAGTTATAAAACATATAAACAAAGTTATAACAAAAATATAGATTTAAATATACGTATACATATATGATAAATAGTTAAAAATATAGTTATATTTAATTATATAAAGTTTTATTTAGTTTTACAAATATTTATATATAGTTATACACTTATAGTTAAACATAATATTGTATGTTGTTATACATGTAATTATAAATTATAGTTACATGTGGGTTATAACATATAGTTACACATATAGTTTATACTTATATTTATACATGTAGTTATAAATATTTATTCAATATAATTTATATATTTATACATATAGTTATGTATAGGTATATATAAAGTAAAATATTTTTTATATACTAATATATACCAATGTATATTAAATATAAGTTGTAAATTATATACTTAAATATAGTTATATATAAAGCTTTTATAGTTATACATATATTAAGATACAATTATTTATAGTTATATGTTATTGATACATATAGTATATATAGCTATAAGTATTTTTATATAGTTAAACATTATATATAATATATTCATACAAATAGGTATACATAAATATATAAAAATATAATTAAATATATAGATTTATATAAATGTATACATAATTAAACATATATTTACATAAATATATAGATCTATATAATTAAATATAGTTATATTAATTATATAGAGTGTTATATATTTATACAAATATTTATATATAATTATACAAATATTATATATTGTTATACACATATAGTTAAACATAATTTTGTATGTTGTTATATGTTAATTATAAATATAGTTACATGTGGTTATACATATAGTTACACATATAGTTATACTTATATTTATACATGTAGGTATATATATTTTTTTATATATTTTATATATGTATACATATAGTTATCTATAGGTATATATATGGGTAAAATTTATTTTTATATACTAATATATAAAAATATATATTAATATATGTTGTTAATTATATTTTTTAATATAGTTATATATAATATTTTATAGTTATGCATATAGTCAAAGACAATTATTTATAGTTATAAGTTTTATACCTCTGGGATCTAATGGAAAAAAACACAGAATAGAAAACAACAAATTCAGCTTATAACAGATCAGAACAACGTAAATGCAGTCTTGTATCTCAGGCATGTAATATATAAATATAAATACAATTTGAATCCCCTAGAAACAGATGATGTCATCTACATAACATAACAAAAACTCAAGAAAAATAGTAAAAGATTAGATCCACATCCAGATATGTCAACAAAGGTAGCCTCATCTTGCTAAAATTATTCATAACTTACTGGCAATGTAATTTGGAAAGCCAATCAAGACCCTCATAGAGGCCATTGCTAGAGGTAGAACAGGTGCTTTGAATGTGCCAATGGGTTGGAGAAGAGAGTGGAAGTCCTTACCTTGTCAGAAGTTTCAGCTGCATTCATCACATTGGAAAGATCTTGCTTATTGGCAAACACCATAAAAACTACATCTCGAAGCTTTTCCTCATTTAACTTCCTATGCAACTCATCTCTGGCTTTCACAACTTGATCTTTGTCATTGTTGTCCACTAAAAATTTGAGACCTTGGTATTTGGAAGTAATCCTCCTCCAGAAAGTGTGAATCTTGTCTTGACCCCCAACATCCACACAGTGAAATTGATGTTTTTGTATTCAAAAGTATCTACATTGAATACAATAATAGGAATTGTGGTGAAAATTTCACCAAGTTTAACTATTACAGAATGTTGTCTTTCCGCCACGCATCAAGACATAGCATCAAAATTATCATCTCCTTGTTCGCACAAATAGCCTGCTGAATAGCTTTGTGAACGTAAATCTCATTTCTTCCACTAAATCTCAAATTTCTTGCATTGACATAAAGGATCTGATGAGAGAAAGAAATAGAATCAATAGACCTCAGAGATGGTTACCAGAGAGGGAGGAGAACCTCTATATCTTATTATACCTATAGTATAAATAATTAAATAGAGTTATATATAGTTAAACAAATAATTATATATAAGAAATATTCATACAGTAGTTATAAGTAGTTATACATACTTATATACAAAGTTATAAATAAATATTAGATTTAATTATATGAATACATATATGTAACATAATCAAATATAGTATATTTAATTATATCACTACAAGAAAAATCCTATATAGCTAGGGACAATTCCCTAGCTAAATAAGTTTTTCCGACGCTAAATGGGATAAAGCGATGGATTAACAAGGGATTGGTTATCTATCTAAAGTGCTTGTCGCTAAAATTTAGTGAGGGAAATTGTCCCAAGCTAAAAATTTAGCGATGGAAAATCCATTGCTAAAAAGATAAATTCCCTAGCTAAATTAGCAGGATAAATTAGATTTTCCATCGTTAACAAAAATAACGATGAAATATTTTCGGAGCTAAAGTGCTGGTCGATAAATTTTAGCGGCAGAAATAATCCCTAGCTAAATAAAGTTAACGACGGAAAAATCCATTGCTAAAATAAAGATTTTTTTTTGCTAAATTAGCTTGGGAATTTTCCCTAGCTATTTTAGCAAGGGATTTTTCTCTTGCTAATTTAGCAAGAGATTTTTCACTTGCTATTTTAATTTCAATACTATTTTCAGATTTTAATTTATAATATGAAACTATACATCTTTATAATAAATATTTCAATAATTTAATATTTTTATATCAAATTGAATAAAAAATGAAACTATAAATAATTTATAATAAAAAAAATAAATTCATTTAATAACTTATTCTAATTCAATATTTTACATAATTGAAATGAAAAAATAATAAAATTTTATTACATCTTATTCATCAATGTATCTACTGATAATGCATAAAGTATAATATATTCATTCATTGACGTTGCTTTCTGTCCCTGCTCCTCTGATTACCATTTTTCTAGTGCGACAAAGCTGCCCGAGTCACATCACTTAATGTCAAGTGAAAAATCACATCACTTATACAAGCTTTGTATGAGGAACAATACGGTATCATATCTGTAAGAAATTTAAACCAGTTAGTCAAATTAAAAAAAGTTATGTTTTGATAAAATATATAATCCTCTAGTATATATGTAAATATATACTAGCATTTCATGCGTAAATATATTACTACAGTAAGTATACATAAAAACTATAGTATTATGTGTAAATATATATTTAGTACAAATATACTCAGTATATATGTACATAAAATACAGCAGTATTATATGTACATATATATTGACTTTATTCATACATATATAATGTATATGTTGCTGTTCCTGCTGCTCCCACTACTGGTCTTGCCCCTGCAGCTGCTCCTGCTACTGCCACTGCCACTATCCCTGACAATGCCATAGCTACTGCCGCTGCTACTGATAATGCCACAGCTGATGTCGCTGCTGCTAACAATGCTACTGCTGCCACTATTGCTACTACCATCATTGTAGCTACCGGTGTCGCCACCTCTACTGCCACCTCTGACGCTGCCGCCACTGCTACTGTTCCCCCCGCTACCGCCGCCTCTGCTCCCACCGCTCTCACTGATGGGAATGCCACCACTTCTACTGTCATCGCTATCGTCGCCGCTTCCGACACCTCCGTTAATGCTGTTGTCGCTGCCTTTGCTGCTGCCTCTGCCACTACCACCGCTGTCATCACTGCCACTACTACTGCTACTGCTAATAATGCCACTACTACTGCTGCCACTACTACTACTACTACCGCCAATGACCCCGTTGCCAGTGTTGCCACTCCATGCCTCAACTACCGCAACTACAACTACCGCCGCTACCGATGCTGCTACAGCCACCGCCACTACTACCGATGTCGATGATGCCGCCTTTGCCATTGTTGCTGCTACTTCCGATGATGCCATTGCTTCTGGTGCTACAACTGCTACCTCCGCTCCTGCTGTCGCTGGTACCACCATCGCCGCTGCCACCATCACTATTGCCGCCGCTACGGCTTGTGATAATAGGCTTTTACATACTTATAATAGGCGTAAACTCTACCCAAAAAATTTGGAGACACCCAAACATATTCACAAATATATAAATATAGTTATTATAGACATGAACAAACACAAATTAAAGTTGAATGTAATACAGCTTCAAAAAAAAGTTAATTAAATAATTTACTATTTCTATATTAAATTGAATTAAAATAGAAACTATAAATGAAGATTTTTAATTAAACAAAAAAAATTTATTTAATAATTTATTCTAATCTAATTTTTAAATAACTAAAAAAAAATAACAAAATTATTGTTACATCTTATTAATCAATGTATCTACCGATTGTGCATAAAGTATAATCTATCAATGCATTGACATTGCTTTCTCTCCTTTTGCTCATCCGATCACCAACTTTCTGCAGCAAAAAAGCTATCCGAGTCATGGTGCATCATGTCTGTTGAAAAATCCATTCACTTATTCAAGCTTAGTAGGATAAACAATGCAGTACCATATCTGTAAAAATTTATACCACTCAATCAAATCAAAATAAATAAAAAAAACTATATTTTGATAAATATATATACTACAGTAAATATGTACATATATACTAGCATTTCACTTGTACATATATTACTATAGTATATGTACATATAAACTACAGTGTTATGCGTGAATTATTTTAAATACATATATACTCAGTATATGTACATAAAATACTATAGTATATATGTACGTATATACTGACTATATAGGTATGTATATATACTACATTGTTGCCATTGCTACTTCTCCACTGTCACTACCACTGCCACTACCATTGATGCCGATGCTGACAATGCTACCACCGCCACCACCACTGCCACTACTGCCGCTACTGCCGCCACTGCAGCCAGCGGCGCTTATGCCGCCGCTACCTCCAATGCTGCCGGTGCTGCTGAGGCAGCTGCCGCCAATGCTGCCACACTACCGCCACTACTGCCACCACCTCCACCACTACCATTGCCATCGCTGCAGCCACTACCGTTACTGTCGATGCCGCCTTACTGCTACTGCTAGCGCCGTGACATCACCGCCACTACTGCCACTACTTCCTCTAGTAAATATAGGCTTTTAAATACTTAAAATAGGCTAAAACTCTACCCTAAAAATTTGGAGACACACAAAAAATATTCACAGATATAAAAAACAATTATTATAGACATGAACAAATACAAATTAAGTTTATTGTCATACAATTCAACAAAAATCAAAAGATGTCCATCAATTATGTTTAGAGAGAAAGAGTTGCAAAAATAAAATGTATTTAGGAATAATAAAGATAAAATAAGCTAGCCCTCCTTTTGATAAAACTAAAATCAGTAAATATGGGACCCATGCAATTGGAAGGACTATGACAATGTATGAATACCTTTGAATTAGAAGTTTTTCATGGTCTCAAATAATATGTCAATGCAAAGATTATAATTAGGTTAATTAAAAAAGCAAACAACAAAATGAGAATAGAAAAATTGAAAACCAGACAAAAAATATCATAATTATTTGCTACACATAGACAAAGTAAATAATAGTTCAGAAATAATTCTCATATTAAATCAATCCTCATAATTTATAGGGAATGCTAGCCTCACCTACGAGGTTTTGCAGCTATCTCGGAATGCTATCTGTTGCACCAATATGCTAACTGTGACTCTATATAGGACATCTACTATTGCATTACATTCTTAATTTCTTTCATCTCATCATCTATTTCTTTAATTTATTGCATTTCTTCCATCAAATTAGTATACTGCTCATCCTTCAGTTCTTTAATTTCATATATTTCTTCCTTCAAATGAGATATGCTCATCCTTCTTTTCTTTAATTTCATATATTTCTTCCTTCAATTGAGATATCTACTCATTTTTTCTTTTCATTTCGGTCTCTATAACTACTAAATGTTCATTTGTTTCCATTGCTTGTTGTTCAACCACCTCATCCACCATTGCTGAAATAGATGAATTAGAAGCACGACTGCTACATGAAAATGCCACTCCCTTTGAGTCGATTCCATACACTCACTGCTTTTTATGGTCTCCAAATAAATAGATCATAGTCACTTGGTTGAAGATCCATAAAACCCTCAACTTGTTGATGAGCAACTGTCACACGTTCCTCCATTAGGTCCTAATATAAAATAGAGAAAAATAATATTCTATATATACAAAAATAAAATAAATATTTTGCATTCCAAATAATTTTCAAAATGTACGGTAGTATTATAAAATAATAGTAATATAACAAGTTCTTATAGCAATCATCTGAGACTTGTTATCAACAAACTGACAATCCACTTTCTTCACATGCATCTTCCTGCAAATCTTATAAAAATTTGGATTTCGACTCAATTCTCCAGCCTAGAATATGTTTTTATTAAGTTGTTAAAAAACAAATGATCAAAAAATTTAACAAAATTAATAAAACCATGGAGATTTGATTTATTGGACTATAAGGACAACCACTAAATATATAAATGTTTAGAATTTTAAAATTGTATCATATCTCGAGCTTGCTCAATGCTCGACTTTGACCCTCTTGTGTGTCAACAAATTTCTGTACCTAGTCCAGTTACCTCACATAGTCGATTTTTGCTATCAATATTTGATTTTTTTCTTCACATCTGGTTCCTCCCAATACTTAAACCACTCGGGCTAGTCATCCTCGGATATAAAATCAGGCGTTTATTTCATATTCTTCAATTTATGGACAAAATGAGAATATCATTGAGCAGCTTTGATCTTCCATAATGACTTAATATTTCCATTAAATTTGGGAACCCATGTGTACTAATTTTATATATAAAAAAATCACAGAAGAATTTATATTAACAACAAGAATGAAATTATTTACTGCTTGAATAATAACCAACATAATAGTTAAGTAATTTGATAATTATTTTTCAATGCTTTTGTTTTGTTATATTTACCTGAAAGTCATTAAAAAAAGACACTTTTATCGATTCAAAAACTTCCTTCCAGGAGAAAGCTTTAGAATCAGTCATTTTTCTTGAAAGACTTTGAATTATAGTAGAACACTTGTGAGATGGAATAAAACTATACAAATAAATAAATAACATTGAAAGCAAGCAAATCATAACAATATAAATAAACCACTAATAAAAACATCAAAAATTTTTTTTCAAGTCATTTTTACATATTTCTTTTGCCTTCCATCTACAATCTCAATTTCTAACTTTGCACTGACTGTAGAGGAAGGCACAGCATTTAATGATGTCGTTGGTTTTGTAAATGGGGAAAGGTGTAAAATGTGGTGTAGAAGATAGAGATGGATCAAAAGTGTGTATAGGAAGCATAATGGGTGGTGGGCTTACATCTGATAAAGGTGATAGTATAGGTCTAAATGATGGTGATGGTGATAGAAATGAAGATGGTGATTGTGATGTTGAAGTCTGGATATGGTGTCTATGAGATGGTACTGATTCTGCAATATGATGTAACATACTAGATGAATTTGGTTCATTTCTGTGTCCATGTCCAGCTTCATCACTGCCATGTCGTTTAGGCACTATCTGCTGTAAAAAAAAAACATAGAACAAACAATAGAGATATTTAAATAAGCATGCATTTTAGAATAAAACATACCAATAGATTTCAACAAAATATAAAAAGTCTTTGAGAGTTTAATATTATAATAAAATTATAACAATTTAATTATCGCATCACTATCATCCTCCAATGGATCTTCTGATATTTCATCTAATTCCGATAGAAGTTCGAATCATCTTCATATAAAATTGATCATCTTTAATTTCTATTATGCCACCATTTAAATCACATTAATTTATAGATCTTCATCTACATTCACGAGCTCAATATTATTTATGTCATCTTCCTGGAATGTCGGTGGAATATCTAAGTTTGTACTTCTTTATTGTAATGTTGGTATTTCAAATTTGACCGAGTTTTAATTTTGCAAATCACCCACCAATCACTCTTATCATGCGATAAACTCGGATATGTATAATAATAACTTGAGCGGCTTGAACTGCCATAATAAATGTCTCATATTGATTATATCTATGTTTATGGTTAACATCCATTAGTTTTAATCCAAATGAATTTTTGTGCCCACATTTCGTGTAGGACAAAACCACTCGTACTTAAATAATACAATCCTATTATTTTCGAGTCCAGGATACTCCAACTAATAACTTCTTTGAGTTGACCATAATAATCAATCTCATCTGCACTATAACCTGTGCCTTTAATGCATACACCACGATTCATTGTTATTTTAAAAGAACCGTGTCTGATTGTATGAAATTTTTATCCATTAACAAAATACCCATGATAGGTTGTCACATATCTAAATGGGCCTTTACTTAGATTCTGAATGAAAATATTTGAATCTCCATTTAAAGGATCAATTACCTGTGACATAAATATAAAATTTGATATTAACAAATAAAAGATACTAATAAATTAAAAATTCAAAAATTTAAAACTTAATAATTCTAACATAATGTTTGAACCAATTCGCAAATTTAGTTTCTAGCATATAATTGACATCATTGCTGGAAATTGCTGGTTACATATATTTTAACAACTCAACATAAATACTTCACAAATATAAAAAGAGAAAAATGTATATCAGTTTTTAATAATTCCTATTAAAGATAAAATTAAACTATGATTGAACCTGCAATCATTTTGTGTATACATACTCAATATATGGTGCAACCTCTTCACAATTAAGTAAAACATAACTCTGGGTAGCTTTGTACTCTTCATCTATCATACAACTTTTCATTGCTCTTCCAAATGGTCTTCCAGAGTGCTTGCAGATAGATTGTATGTTCACAGAATAATTTCTACCATCACATGACATTCATCATTCCGAGGAAACATTTCTATTCTCTGTATTGACATGAGCCTCAAATAATAAGAACAAAATGATAATGCTTTTCTACTAAATATGCTTTGCAAATTGAACCTTCAACTTTTGCCTTGATATCTAACATTCAATTTCAACTTACGAAGATACCTAAACCATATTGTTAGATTTCAATTATATTAAATTAAAAATATTACCTTTATGTACATGATAATAAAACACAACAAATTATATGTATTTACCCTCCTCAAAAGGATACATCTACCTATATTGCACTGGTCTTGCTATCCTTGCCTTCATATGCCAATGGACCGGCAAATGCTCAATTGAGTCATAAAAATTCTTAGTGGGAATATGCATTCAAGCTTACAAAGAATAAGTGGTAGGCCATTCTCCAGCCTCACCATTGTTATCTATTTGATTTGGTTGCAGTATAGCTGTTTGAAAACAAACTAAGTTCTGTAAGGACTTCCAAACACTTAGGAGAAGTAATTCACGGAATACAATTGGTATTAATATCTGCATAGATACATGACAGTCATGACTTTTCATTCCAAATAACTTAAGATTCTTCAATCCACGCATCTACCCATATTTGACACATATCCATCAGAGAATTTTCAAATTTTAACCCATTCACAGAATATTTGTCTTGCCTTCTTATCAAGTGTGTAGCAAGCTTTAGGAAATCTTTCTGTTGCCTCATTCAGTTTTAATTCAGGACAGTGAGAGTAATCATTGAGCTCTTGTCTTGATTTTAAAGTGTCTTTATTTTTTCCATTTACATTACGGACAGTATTGAAAACATTATCAAACGTACTTTTTTCTATATACATTACATCTAAGTTATGATGAATTAAATTGGACTTCCAATAGGGCAAGTCACAAAATATACTATGTTTCCTCCAACCAATTATTTTGCCTATTGGTCCATTACTTCTAGTAGCATCATTTTCAGTTGCTTCTTCAAACCCAATCTCTGAATCTCTGTTATAATATCATCTCCTGAATGAACTATTGGTGCAACTGTCATCACAGTTTTATTTTTTGAAATGCAGTTCTATTTCTTCGAAATGGATGATTCTTAGGTAAAAACATATGATGGTTATCAAACCATGATTGTTTAGCACTAAATTTGAGGGTAAATGCATCAGAATTTGTCATGCAATACGAGCATGGGAATCATCCTACAGTACTCCAGCCAGACAACACTGATCATGTAGAAAAGTCACTTACCATCCACATAAGGGCTTCCCGCATAATGAAATTTTTCTTCTTTGAGATATCATATGTATCCATGCGAACATCACACAAATGATTTAACTCTGCAATAAAAGGCTGTAAGAAAAATCTAGCATGTCTTATGGATTTTTTGGCTTTGGAACCAATATTGATAAAAACATATAATGCTCCTTCATACACAATCACTAGGCAAGTTATACGGTGTCACTATCACTTGACATGTTGAAGACTATTGTCCAGATTACCCAAATGGCTGAAATCCATTAATTCAAAGACCCAATCTTATATTTTGACTTTTAGATGCAAAATCTTGATGTATATAATTAAAATTCTTCCAAGCAAGTGAATCTGGTGGATCACGCATTACCCCTTCTTAAACCTCATGCTCAGGATGCCACCTCTTAATATTTTCTGTAGCATTTGATTTAAAAGTCTCTGTAATCGAGGAATTAATGGAAAATAATACATCTTCTTAAATACAACCTTCAATTTTTGTCACGTATCTACAACATGATATGCCTTCTTAAATCGAGGATGATCATAAAACTAATAGCTAATTAAATCACTATCACCACCCCAATATAACATACATCCATTTAAATAATAATCAATTTTTTTGACTAGTAGACCCCTTCCTTATAGTAACTTATTAGTGTTATAAAAGTTGTTAGTGATCAAATTATTATCATAAACAATCTCATTTATCAGTTCTATCACCTGATCAAATAATTTTTCAGACATATGATTTTCTGACTTAATGCTCATAAGTCGAGCAACAAGTAACAATTGCGAATGTGTTTTACAACCAGGCCACAACTCTTTATCTGTAGCTTTAAGAATTTCATAAAATTTTCGAGCTTCAAGATTAGGTGGTTTATCCACGTAATCCATATTGAAGTCAGCACCAGCAGCTTCTGTGATCATTCTATGGTATGTGTTTAATGATTATTCACCACAAGCAAACAATTCATTGCCCTCATTTTTGTCAATGTTTAGAGCCTCTGTACTTTCCCCATGATAAATCCAAATAAAATAATTTGGCACTAAGCCATATTTTTCCAAATGGTATCTTATAGTGTTTGCATCACGAATAGGGATATTCTGACACTTATGATGTACATGTGCACTTTATTTTTCTCCATTCATCCATCTCGATTGACTACATACATAATTGATGAAAGTTTTAAGCCCACTCAAAAAATATTTATTCAAAAATTCATTAATAAATCTTCTGTACATCCACTGATGATCTGAACTCATTTTGCCATGTTTTATTTTCAAAAAATAATGCTCAATCATTATTTTGAATTAAACATTCTATTACTTCAAAATATACTAATAATTAAATAAAATTACTTACAGATGAATATTTAAAAATTAAATATCATGAATATCAAGGCAATGCGTTTGTAGAATTTAGTTGAATAGATAAAGCCATTTTTAGCACAATAAAGATTATAGATATCACAGTAATACTAGATAAAGGATCAAAATAAGATGCACAAGAAAGGAAAGCAAAAAAAATGACATTTAACGTTTGATGGGGGAGAGGGAGAGAGAGAGAGAGAGAGAGGTGGGAGAGAGAGGGGAAGAGAAATGGGGAGACGGGGGGAGGGAGAGAGAGAGGGAGATATAGAAAAAGGAAGAGAGAGGGAAGAAAGGGGGGAGAAAGAGAGATAGAGAGAACAAGCAAGAAAGGAGAGCTAGAAAGAAAATAACAAGAGAGATAGGGTGACAATTAAAGAAAAAGAGGAATAGAGTGACAGAAAGAATTAGAGAGGAGAGAGAGACACTTAAGAGTGTAGTGTTAGAATGAAAAATTATATAAAAGAAAATAAAATTTTAACTGTATAAACTTATCAAATATTACATCTTTTGTCATACATAAGTTCATATTTGAGCCTGAGGCCCAAGGGCTGGGATTAAGTATGACCCTTATTTGTATTATACCATATATGAGCCGAATCAACGAACACTCTCATGCTTTATGCTTACATATTGTTGTATGTTATTATACATGTAATTATAAATATAGTTACATGTGATTATACATATAGTTACACATATAGTTATACTTATATTTATATATGTAGCTATATTTATTTATTTATATAAATTTATATATCTATACATATAGTTATGTATAGGTATAGATATAGTAAAATATATTTTTGAATACTAATATATACAAATGTATATTAAATATAAGTTGTAAATTATATATTTAAATATAGTTATGTATAAAGCTTTTATAGTAATACATATAGTTAAAGACAATTATTTGTTCTTATACCTTTGGGATCCAATGGCAAAAAGACAAAACATAAAATAAAAACAAACAAATTCGGCTTACAACAGATCAGAACAAAGTAAATGCGGTCTTGTATTTCAGGCATGCAATATAAATATAAATACAATTTGAATCCCCCTGGAAACAGATGATGTCATCGACATAACACAACAAAACTCAAGCAAAATAGGCAAAGATTAGATCCACATCCAGATATGTCAACAAAGTTTGCCTCATCCTGCTTAAATTGTTTATGATTTGCTGGCAATGTAATTGGAAAGCCAATAAAGACCCTCATAGAGGCCCTCACCAGAGGTAGCATAGGTGCTCTAAATGTGGCTATGGCATTGGAGAAGAGAGTGAAGTCCTAGCTTGTCAGTAATTTCATCTGCATTCATCTCATTGGGAAGATCTTGCTTATTGGCAAACACTAGCAAAACTGCATCTCGAAGCTTTTCCTCATTTAGCATCCTATGCAACTCATCTCTAGCTTCAACTACTCAATCTCTATCATTGCTATCCACCACAAAAATGAGACCTTGGGTATTTTGGAAGTAATCCCTCCAGAAAGGGAAAAACTTGTCTTGACCCCCAACATCCCACACAGTGAAATTAATGTTTTTATATTCACCTCTACATTAAAGACAATAGTAGGAATTGTGGTGACAATTTCACCAAACTTCAACTTATACAGAATGGTTGTCTTTCCACCAGCATCAATACCTAACATCAAAATTCTCATCTACTTGTTGGCAAACAGCATCCTGAACAGCTTTGTGAACATAAATCTCATTTCTTCCACTAAATCTCAAATCATTTGTCGTATGGCAGAAAGAGATCTGAAGAGAGAAAGAAATAGAATCAATGGTCCTCAAGAGATGGTCACCAGAGAGGGAGTTCAACCTCTATATGTTTTATACCTATAGTATACATAATTAAAAAAAGAGTTATATAAAGTTAAACATATAATTATATATAGATATATTCATACAAGTAGTTATAAGTAGTTATATATATATATATATACAAAGATATAAATAAATATATAGATTTAATTATATGAATACATATATGTATGCATAGATACAAATATATTTATATTTAATTATATATAGTGTTACTTAGTTATATAAATATTTATATATAGTTATACACATATAGTTATAAATATGTAAGTAGTTAAAGATATAGTTATATAATCATTTTTATAGGTATACATATAGTAAACTACAATTATATATAGTTATATATTATTATACATATGATATATGTTGTTAAAAATATAGTTATATAGAATTCCTCATATAGTGATAAAATATTATAAAGTTAAAAAAATAATTATATATAGTTATTAATATAGTTATAAAACTAGTTTACATAGTTGCAAATATAGTTAAATATAACTATGAAGAGTTTTATATATTATACAAATATATATAAATAGTTATCATATACTGTGATAACAACACACTCTGAGATGCCTAATTGAATTACACCACTATAGAGAAAGAACTTGTATAAACAATCTTTTATTTTGGCAAGTTAATAACATATTTACTGGGAACCAGTCATAGTATATACTAAATATTTTATAATCAAAATATCATAGAAAATAAAGATATTAGGCCTAGATTGATTTGATGGATTTTACTATTACAATAGTTTGAACTAGAGATATTAGATAAGAAATGTACATATAATCAAAATTGAAAATAGCTTATCCAGACTAGAAAAGAAGATGAAGAGTTGTTGAAGAAATATTAGATAGATTTTTTTATTTGGACAAATTATAGTATTGAATGAAAATGTAACTCCATGGTATGTAGTATTGAATGAACCTTATCATTACAAGTAGTATTCAAATCAAATTATGAGGCAAAGTGTTATAGGTATGAGATTAGTAGTATTTTCCAATAGTGTCCCTCTTTGCTCGTGCTCTCATGAATTTGTAGAACATGATAATAATAATGTGCTTAAGTATTTGTTTTATCAAAAATAATGTTGATATTTACATATATATGCATAAATATATATGTGCATATACACTGACCTACACACACACACACTTATACATCCATATACAGTACTATATATTATATATCACAAATCACATTTTTGTACTTTGATATATATTCACACATGTATCGACATTTTCAAAGTAGAGTGTATATACTTGTATGCATGCATATACTACTTAATACCCACACTAACACACACATATACCTATATACGCAATGTATTTTAATGTTACAAATGAAACTATTATAAATATATGTGTGTGTGTGTGTGTGAATGTATTTAAAATTTTATGATTTTGAAAATTTAATTAAAATAAAATATTATATATTGTACACAATTTATAAAATAATGTAAATTCTTTATATTTAAAATAAATTTGTGTGTGTGTGTGTGGGTGTGTGTGTGTGAAGCATATTAATGCATAAAATAAAATTATGAATTAAATATATGACCTTCTATTTTATTCAAATAGTTGTTTTTTAAATATTTATAGTAAAATTACTATCATTATACTTATATAAATTAATGAAAATGGCTTATATGTAAATTATGTTAAAAATTAAAATATTGGTCATAAATAGATAATATTGTTTTTGTTTTTTAATAAAATTTTTTTACTAAAATATTAATGTCATGATAAATTTCTACCTATTATATATTATTATTATAAATTTTTAGAAACTTTAAATTTCATGCAATTATGATGTAGTGCATATAATACATGCATTTAATCTTTTGTAAAAAATCAAGTATTTCTTTAATTATGTTCAAACAAAACAGATTACCATAAAAATACATGAGTAAATTTTTCTGCAAGATATTATTTTTTTATTTTATTCAAAAATATATATTACCATATAAATATATGAATTTGTTTTTTTAAATAATGATTTTTAAATTTTTTTTAAAATTGAATACATGTCAATATTTTTATTAGTAATTAATAGATACATTTTAAATATTGTTTATGTATAATAAATATAACATATTGCATATTATGAGGTGCAAATTTTATTTTGTAAATAAATTTTATTTTGTAAATACATTTTATTTTTAAAGTTTTATCTTGGTAAATTGAAACTACAGCACATATATATTTTAGAAATTTTTTATAATATTTAGTACACTAACATATTGTTATTTGTTTTGAAATTTACAACATGAATTTTAAAAAATAAACATTTTATTAAAAATCAATTTTAGTTAAATGATATTAAGTGAAACAAAAATACATATCCTAAACATATTCAATCATAGTGATTTATACAAACATATAAAAATACATTAAAATACATTTAAAGTTGAAAAAATTAAATTTAAGTTCCAAAAATTTATGGAAATATACTAAATATTTATACAATATTAAAAATATATATATATATATATATATAGAGATGAATAATATGAGTGGATATTACGTTTCTGAAGCATGTAGTTATACATGTTGTAGATGTAGTTATATTTAGTTTTTCATGTAATTATATATATTTAGTCATATGGCTATGTATAGGTATTTATGTAGATAAATACATATATATAGTAATATGTTGACATGCATATTTTTAAATACATTTATATATAATTATATATAAATGTATAAATCTTTATACATTTAAGTTCATCAAATCATTAAGTGTATTTAAACATAACAATACATCAATATGCCTGTGTGATATAATTTGAATTTATTATATAAATATATGTTACTATATCTATAACTATAATAATAGTATACATAAACATAAATATGTATAAATATAACAACATATATATATATATATATATATTTGTATGAAATTTATTGATGATATACACCTTGCTTTTATTGTTACATTTTGGAAAGTGACTTGTGTGAAGAAGTGGTTAGATGTAACAAAAAAAAACAAAAGATCACTCTCTGTCATTATTTTTGGCCAAACAGAGACTCTAGTTGGCAAAATAAGCTAAATATAGAAATGACATTGGATTAATCATATCTATGCTTGGAAAAATGCACCAAGTGCCTTGACATGGAGCTCACCTAGTGGCGCATCATCATCACCATATTCCACAGTCTCTTAACATCAACTTCTTCCAAGGTCTCAAATATTCTGCCATGAAATTTGACAAATTCTATGTCAAAGAGAATGAGAGAGAGGTAAAACTAATTCGATCTAACTAGTTTGATTAAAATTGAGTTTGATTTAATATATTTATTCCAGTTTGATTGAATAAATATATCATTTTATTATTTTTTTAATGTTTGATTTTATTTTACTCCTATATAATACTTAAAGAAATCTGATTTCAATTTATATGGTACTATTTCTCATGAAATACTATGAAAAAATTATTAGAAATCTGAAGAAGATAGAGTCTATGAAATTCTATCTGAAATATATATACTAGAAAATTCTATATCAACCCCTTCTGAGGAAGAAGATAGAGTCTATGAAAAAAGTAGAGCACATACTAGCACTTGAATTCATCTGAAATATGATATCATAACAACTTAGTTTCAATATAAAAAACGAGAAGAGCATAGTAAGGCTTACGAAGGCTCTTGCTATTATATATGAAAAACTAATTGAAACTAAAAAAGTGCATATGATGAGGTGTTTTTTCAATCTGTAGTTGACAAAAAGCACATCAGTGACCCAGCAACTCAATGAAGTAAACACAATCACAACCCAATTTAAGTTTGTTTGGTATTGAAGTCAATGATGAAGTATGTGTATTGATACTTCTGTGTTCTCTATCAAAAATTAACATATGACAATTATAGTTGTGCATAGTTCATCAAGAACTATTAAATTTACATTTGATGATGTTCGTGATTTAATTCTTAGCTAGGAGATTCATTAGAGATAGACAAGTGAAACATCAACCTCTTTAGAATTATATACAAAGTTAATTGAAAGAAATTCAACCAAGAGAAAACGTCAAAGCAAATCAAAAAACAAGAGGTCTAAATCTAGGAATCATTGTAATTATAATAGCTCAAAGACCATTAAGCTTTGAAATTATAGATACAAGACAATACAAAAATCACTGTAAGTGTTAGTTATTTTATAGCACGGTAAAATATATCACAAGTATATGAGTTTACCAAGTAATAAAGTTAACTCTATGAATCTGGATTATCATTTCATAGATATTGATTATTTGGATTAATTATCAAAGTTTCTTCATTATCTAAGCTTACAATAAGTAAATAGTTTCTAGTGTATACTCAAGTAAACAATTATATGGTTAGCTTACAATAAGTAAACAGTATCAAGTCCACGAGTATATAATTTATGAGTTAATGGCTATAGCAGTGATAAAATGTGAGATGTACTCATCCATATAGGTGGAACTTTTCAAACCCATTAAAAAGTCATCGGCATCAATTCATGTAGGAAATAATGTATGTCAGATGAGCTGGATATCTTATATATTATAATCTAGTATGAATCATATTGATAGTCAATGCTAGGGTATTTATAAGAAAGCCTATGCAGCATTTAATTAAATATAATAATTAAAGTATTGTCAAATATATACTTGTATTTAAATGTCTTGTAAATTAGTATCATTATACATAAAGCCTATTAAATTTTTATTTGAACTAATTGAAACCTAATCAATAAATGTTTGCATATATTAATTTGACAGTAATAGATATTAATGTGACAATACTTTTAATTTATAGATATTAAATACACTCTTACATTTTTATAAGAGTGTGTGTTCATGTATAAAATAAAGTTTATAGATATTAATTTAATTATACTTATTGGGTAGGCACGACATTATGGAATAATAGATATTTTCATAAAGCAAATTTATTCGATGTGTAGTTCATAATGATGACTTACTAATTTCAAATATACATTATTAAAAGCCTATCATAAAGTCAAAATAACTTGATTTGTGTAATATATATATATATATATAATGTTATATGTATAATACTAATGATATTTGAAATACACGACATGTATATCGAATGTATCATATATAAAATTATGATAGATAGATAGAGAGAGAGAGAGATATATATAATATAATCTATATATACTATATATATATATATATATTGTATATTTATATATAGATATGTTTATGTAAACTATTTTTTATAGTTATTGATATAATAATATACATTTATATATTTATGTGTTATATACACACTGCCCAACACAAAACACACCCATTTGTGTTATATAAGATTAAGTTATATAAGCAGTCCAAGTATAAATTAAATAACAGAATATGTATTAAAAAAGTATAATTAAATTAAGATTATATAAGCATACCTACTACCCAACACAACACAAATGCATTAGGTATGTATCACAATAAGTATAATTAAATTAATGCATACGATAAAGAAGAAGAATTTCGAAAAAAAAATTAACAGAATCAATACGCAAACTCTTGCATTAAGATAATTGATGAAAAATTGGGTAGAAAACATACCTCAAATCAATAAAAAATTATTGCTTAATCTTCGAATAAGTTTTGATGCGTTGGTGATGAGATATAGATGGTGGACTACGGAGGATTTGTGCTTCACTTATTAGAGTTGTCTCTAGAATCTCAACAAGTGATTATATATATTACCAAAATATTTATATTTTTAATATAAAAACATTAAATAATATATATATATATAATACAAAAATACTCATTTATTTTATTCACCATCAAAATTTTCAAGAAAATTAATGTGTGTGTAGCAAGGTACACATGAAAAATAAACACCTTACAATTTTTTATTATAATATTAATTAGATAATAAATATATAAACAATTTAAAAAAATATATGTTTAGCCTTATAAAAAAATATCAAATAGCTACAAAATTAACAAACTTCATATAATAAGACATACATGAAAAGATGATTTGTCTTCTAGCCACTCTCCTAAGAGTTATAAAACTTTAATATTAAAAAATATATAAAAATTTATATTTTATGGTTATAAATTTTTATGAATTCATATTAATTTTTTGAATATAATATGAAATAATTTTAAAGGCATAAAATTTCATATTATTTGATATCATTAATAATTTTTAAAATTCAAAAAATTTTAAATGAGAAGATAATTAAAAAAAGTTATATTTATTATTTTAATAAAGACTTAATGTTAAAAGCTAATAGTAAAAAAATTATTCAATTGTTTAATTCTTATAAATTTTAGTAGGAGCAAACATCTATGTATTTATTTTTAAATATTAATTTATTTTCTTTTAACTTTAATGAAAATTTTATATTTTTATTATATTTCAATATTTTCAAATTTTGTATTAATAATTTTTTTAAAAGGTTTCTATAATCATAAAATTATTTTATACTTATAATAATATTAATATTTACTAGTTTATTTGTCAATTCAAATATTTTTAAATTTTTATTTATTTTATCATACAATGAATTATTTTTCTTTTATATTAGTAGAAATTTTAATGTATGTTAATTTAATTTTTAAAATATCGAAAAAAATTATTATACTTTTTGAATTAATTATTTAATATTAATTTAATACAAAAATTTAAGATTCTTAATTAAAAATTTTAAAATTTTTTTGTATAATTTTTTTAAAATTAATACATCATAAAAATAGTTATTTTAGTCCTTATTAATATAATTTTTTTGTATTTTTATATTTTTAAATTATTTATTTATTATATCCCTTTTTTAAAATTTTACGGGGAGAATGTATCTTTTAAGGATCACTCATCTATAGACCATTAACATATATTTAATAAACAAAAATAAAAAAAATAAAACTAATAATAAATTAAAAAAAATTAAATAATTAAATATTGGCTAGAAAAATTCTGTCGCTAAATCCGTTCATATGTTCGAGATTTAATTAGCTAGGGAAGTTCTGACACTAAATCCGTCGCTTTATTCCTGATTTAATTTGCTAGGGAAGTTCCATCGCTAAATCTGTCGATATATTCTGATTTAATGAATTAGGGAAGTTTCGTCACTAAAATCTGTTACTTTATTCAGGATGTAATTGGCTTGGGAAGTTTTATCTATAAAAACCATGCTATATTCAGTATGTAATTAGCTATGAAAATTCTATCACAAAATTCGTCACTATATTTTGTGATATAATTAGCTAGGGAAATTTCATCGCTCAAATCTATTACTATGTTCTAGATGTTATTAGGTAGGGAATTTTGTAGTTCAAATTTGTTGCTATGATATGAATGTAATTATCTAGAGAAATTCCATCGCTTAATCCGTCACAAAATTCTTGATTTTATTAACTAGGGAAATTCCGTCGCTAAATATGTTTCTAAATCCATTGCTATATTCAAGATTTTATTAGCTATAGAAATTCCGTCGCTAATCCATTAATAAATTCCCCGCTTTTCTTGAGGGAAATTTATGAAAATATTCCATCGCTAATCCATTGCTAAATTCCCTGATTTTCTTGAGTGGAATTTATGTAAATATTTCATCGCTAAACCTTCGCTAATCTGTTGCAAATTTTTATTTCAATAAAAAATCATAAATCCCTTGCTATTCCCTAGCTAATCACTCAAATTTAGCTAGGGATTGATCCCTACCTAAAATTCCCTAGCTAGAAAAATATGTTCGTGTAGTAAAATAGATAGAAAGATAGATAGACATATAGACATATAGAAAAGTACACATATAGATATATAGACATTTAGATGGATAAACTGATATATAAACAGATATACAGATAGATAGTTAGACAAAGAGACATATAGATTGATATATAGATAGATAGATTAACAAATAGATAAATATAGATAGATAGATAGACATATAGATAGATATAGATAATAGATAGATTAATTGATAAATTGATAGATATTTAGAAAAAATATAGATAGATATATAGGCAGTTTGATTGATTGATTGATAGACAAGTAGATATATAGATAAATTGATAGATAGATAGAATGATAGACAAATTGATAGATATTTAAATAGACAGATAAAGAGAAAGAAAGAGAGATTGATAGAATGAAAATTCGATAGACAGATAGACAGATAGATAGATAGATAGATAGACAGATAGACAGATAGACAGATAGACAGATAGACAGATAAACAGAACAACATATAGACAAATAGACAGATAAACAGATAGACGGATAGACAAATATATAGATAGACTATTATATAGATAGACAAATAGATTGATATACAGATAATTATGTAGATAGGTAGACAAGTAGACTGATAGATAGGTACATAGTGAAAGAAATTGATATATTGATAGATAGATCGATAGACAAATAGGCAGTTAGTCATTTTTACAAAAAGACAAATATATAGATAGACATATAGACAGATGGACTAAAAGACATATAGACATATAGACAAATAGGCAAATAGACAATAGTCAAATAAATAAATAAATAAATATATATATATATATATATATATATATATATATATATATATATATCTATATATATATATATATATATGATCATACACCGAAAGATAGATAAATAAATAAACATATAAATAGATTAATAAAGAGATATAGAGACAAATAGATAATCAAATAGCAAGATATATTGATAGATGGACATATAGATAGTTAGACAGATATACTAATTGACCATAGACAAATACAGATATACAAATTAAGAATTACACAGATAGACATATAGATAGATTGATAGATAGACTAATATATAAATAGATAGATAGAAAGGTAGCTAGATAGATAGATAGAGATATAAATCATTTGATTGATAGATAGATATATAGATAGACAGAAAGACAAATATACAAATAGATAATAGACAGATAGACAAATAGATAGATAGATGTTTGATTGATAGACAGATGAATAGATAGAATGATAGATAAATAAATAAAGAGACAGATAGAGAGACTAATAGATAGATAGATAGACATATAGATAAATAGACAAATAGAAAGATAGATAGTTATCCTTATAAACAAATAAACAATTAGAAAGATAGACTGATAGATAGATAGAAATAAAGTAAGATAGATAATAAATAGAGAAACAAATAGATATATTGATAAACAGATAGATAAATAGATAGATATACAAATAGATAGATAGATATACAAATAGATAGATAAATAGACATATACAAATAGATAGATTGATAGATTGATAGACAGCTAGATAAACAGCTTGACAATTAGACATAAAGACATATAGACATATAGGCATATATTCTGATTGACAGATAGAGTTATAAAAAATAGACTAAATGATTGATAAATAAATAAATTTTTATTCAGAAAGACAGACAGATAGATAGATAGATAATAGACAAAAAACAAATAAATAATAGACAGATAACAGACAGACAAATTGATATAATGATAAAAAAAAATAAAAAAGATAGATAAATATACATATAAACAGATAGACGGTTAGAAAGATGACTGATAGATATATAGAAATAAGAAAGATAGCTAGATAAATATAAAAAGATAGATATATCTATAGACAGACAGATAGATATATAGATAAATATACAGATATATAAATAATAGACAGATAGATAGATATATAGATAAATATACAGATAGATAGATAGATAGACGGATCATAGATAGACAGCTAGACAGATAGACATAAGAACTAGAGACAAAGAGATATATAGACTTATATTTGATTGACAGATAGTGATAAAAAATAGATGGAATGATTGATAAACAAATAAACTGATAGATAGACAGATAGAAAATTATAAATATATACATAGATAGACAAATATATAAATAAAATAAATAGATAGATAGATAGACATGTAGAAAATAACCAAACAGAAATATAGATAGATATACATATAAACAATAGACAATTAGAAAGATATACTGATAAATAGATTGATACAAATAAGATTGATAAATAGATAGACAGATAGTTAGATAGATAGACAGAAAGAAAGATAGATAGATAAATAAACAAAAACATAGATAGACATAAAGACATAGATATATAGATAGAATATAGATAGAGAGATAAATAGATAAAGTAGATTGACAGAAAGAGAAATAGACAAATAGATAGATATAATATAGATAGATAGATAGATAGACAAATAGACAGATAGATAGATACATAGATAGACAACTAGATAGATAGACATAAAGACATAGACATATAGACATATATACTCATAGACAGATAGAGTCATATAAAATTACACTAAATGACTGATAACAAATAAACTATAGACAGATCGATTGATAGATAGCGAGATAGATAGATAGATATATAGATATACAAATAGATAGATAGATAGATAGATATATATATATATATAGATCGATAGATTGACAAGTAGACAAATAGATTAATAAATAATAAAAATATAGAATGATAGAATGATAGATAGATAGGTAGATAAATAAACATACAGACAGATAGGCAGATAGAAAGATAAATAGATAAAAGGACAAATAGATGTAAAGATAGATAAATAAATAGATAGACACATAGATAAATAGGTAAATAGTATGTTTGATATATATATAGATGGATAGTTTGACAATTAGGTAGATAGACAAATTGAATATAGAAATATAGACAAATTTTTAGAAATATTGACATAGAAATAGGTACATAGATAGACAGGCTGATATATAGAGAGATAGATAGATTCATAGATAGATATATTATTGATAAATTTGTAGGTATGTAGATAGATAGATAAGTAGAAAGGTAGATAGATATATAGATAGATAGCTAGATTGGTTGATTAATAAATAAATAGATAGATTAATAGATAATTAGATAGATAGATAAATAGTTAGATATATAGATTGATAGATACAAAGATCTATAGTTAGATTGGTTGATTAATTAATTATAATATAGATATATAAAAAGTTAGATAGATAGATAGATAGATATAACAAATAAACAAAAATACATATAGATAGATATATAGACAAAAGATAGATAGATATATATATATATATATATAGTTAGGTAGATAAATAGACAGATAGACACATAGATAGATAGACAGATTGTCAGATAACAAATAAATACATATACAATATACTTATTGATAGTTGGACATATAGATAGATAGAAATATAGATGGATAGAAAGATAGATAGAAAAATAGATAGAAAGATACACAGATAAACAATATAGACAAATTGATAGATAGATAGATTAATAGATAGACATATAGATTGATTGAAAAATTGATAGAAAAATAGATAGATAAATAGATATACATACATATAGATAGATAAATAGATATATAGATTGATTATTGATACATAAATTGATATATATATATATATATATATATATGCAAAATAGAAGAAATATATATATATATATATATATATATATATATATATATATATATATATATATATATATATATATATATATTATATAATATATATATATATAGAAAAATAGAAGAAAGAAAGATAGTTATATAGACATATAGACATATAGATAGATAGATAACTAGATAGACCAGATATATAGAATAGAAAGATAGATATATAGACATATTGATAGATAAACATATAGATAGATAGATAGATATACAGATAGATTAGATATATAGATTGATAAATAGATAGAGAGATAGATAGTTAGTGATAGATAGATATTTAGACAGAAAGATAGTTAGATATTTAGATAGATATTTAGATATAAAGATAAATTATAGATAGATAGATCGATAAGCCAAGTAGATAAATTGATAAATAGATAGATAAGACAGATAGGAATTGATAGAATGATAGATAGATAGATAGATATAAAAAAATAGATAAATAGAATGATAGATAGATAGAAAGATTGATAGATATATAGATAGCTAAATGGATAGAAGGATATACTACCAGCAATTTTTTTCTGCCGAAGACCCTTCGAAGGAACCCGCGCCTCCTTCGTCTTCCTAGGGAGAGAATCTGCAATTTTTTGTTGAGGAAGAAGCAATTGCAAGCGAATTTGAAGACAATGGATTTCTTAGTTAATAAGAAATCATTTTCGAATTTTATTAAGAGGACCGCGGCCTCCTTCGTCTTCCTCGGACACTCAAGAAAAAAAAAATATCGAGGAAACCCTCGATATTTTTTCTGCCGAAGACCTTCGAATGCTCTCTGAACCTCACAAGCACCACACTTGTGGGTAAATTCTCGCATGGTAGACCTCGTATTGATGATATTCGCTCCTTCTTTGAAGCTTTGAAGCTCAAAGCTTTGATTAAAATCGGGGCTATAGAAGATAACCACGTGCTGATACAACTACATTCCGAAGAGGATTTCCATCGTCTATGGTTGAAAGGCGTCTGGTATATCATGGGTTATCCCATGAGAATGTTCAGATGGAACCCCTAACTTCACGACGAAGGAAGAATCCTCCTTGGCCCCGGTATGGCGTGCTATTTCCCATGCTTCCGATTCATCTATTTGATAAGTATGCTTTATACCATAATTGCTTGTTTGCTTGGCTCTCCTCTTCTTCTTGATGGTGCTACTGCAACACTCTCTAGACCGAGTGTTGCACGTGTTTGGTTGAGCTGGACTTACAGAAACCATTTACCCAATCGTATCTGGATTGGAACTATAGATGGAGGGGATTTTGGCAACAAATCATTCCAGAATACCTCCCTCCATTCTGCTCTTACTGCAAAAAGATGGGTCATGGTTTAGAAGCATGTTTAGTGAACAAGAAAGAACAGATGATAAGCTAAAACAAGAGGAAAGAAAATGGCAGTAGGTAGAAGAGGAGATTTGATTAGATATCAAATAAAACCACAGAATTCACACACTGCTCAATTAGAAATTCAGAATGGTAAGGTAGAAGAACTAAAATTAATTGAATATAACAAACGAATATAGAAGATGAAAGGGCAGAAATAGAAGAGAGTAAGAGGAGGGAGTTGATTAGAAAAATTTCAGAATTAAATAAAAGAACTAGAGTTCAAATGAAAACTAAATTCCAAAAAATAAAAGCTGGCTGTCCTCGCTGAAGAGGACTTTGAGGAAATTGAAATAAAAAGTTTGACCTCCCTCTATACGGATGTGGATGAAAATGAGCTAAAGCAAAGAACAACTAAAGATGATATAAATATAGAAAATTCTAAAACAAAACAAAAAATGGGTAATAAAGATTGGGCAATTGAGGAGTTAAAAATAATGGCTATCCAAGTAAATAGAGAATGGAAAGTGGAGAAAGGAGGAGAATTAAGCTCACTTAAAAAACCAAGGAAAATGAAAAAACACTTAAATAAAATATATGAGACCAAATACACTACTAGAGCGCAAGCTAAATCCATAAAGAATGTATAATTACATTTATTGGAATATAAGGAGAATTGCACACTCCCCTTCAAGGAATAGATTGAAATAACTAATATACATGCATAAAATTAATCTTGTTTTAATAGCTGAACCGATGGTGGAAAAAACTCAACTAGAATACTATAAAACTATTTTAGGATTTAATCATGGTTACTCTAATAATACGGTAAAACTGGATATTGTGGAAAAATAATTTAGACTATAAAATATTAAAAGATACTAATCAATTAATAACCTGAGTCTAAGTCAAAATGAAAATGAAATAATAACGATAGTTTATGCCAAAATAAAAAAGAGGAGAGAAAGAATTATGGGAGGAAATGAGAAAAATTGCCTTGGAAAATAAGCCCTGGATAATAGGTGGAGACTTCAATACGATTAGAAATTTTAAATGAAAAGAAGGGTGGTAGATCACCAAATAAGAGAGGGATGGCTCAATTTAATGACACAAAATAATAATACTAATCTAATAGAAGCCAATTTAATGGCTCATCTTTCACATGGTGCAATAACTGGAAAAGAAGGGCACAATATGGGCTAGATAGACAGGGTCTTATTTAACCTTAAATGGTTAGAACAGTTTGGCTCTAGAGAGGTTAATCTTTAAATAGAACCTGCTCTGATCACAGTCCATTATTGATTTCTGTTAAAGAATAATTTACATAGGAGGTTCCTTTAAATTTCAAAATTCTTGGTGTTTACATCATGAATTCTTGAATAAGATAAAGGACTCATGGAATCTTGAGGTTTCAGGAAATCCGATTCAAATTCTAAATAATAAATTGAGTAGACTAAAGGTTGAATTAAAAAAATGGAATAATGAAACATTTGGAAATATAATTAAAAATATAAAGATGCAGAAGAGTTAGTACTAAAAAGTGAATTAGAATTTGAAATAGACCAAAGTATAAATCAATAGAAGAACTCTTAGCAAGGCACAAGCGGAATTAAAATTAAAACTATTAATGGAAGAAGCTTTCTGGAAACAAAAAGCGAAAATTAAATGCTGAAAGAAGGAGATAAAAAACACAAATTTTTTCAAAAGTGGCTAAACTAAAATATCAAAAACATAGAATTAGGGGAATAAAAAAACAATGAAAATGTATGGCTTGAAAAAGACTTAGATATACCAAATTACTTTACAAAGTTTTTTGAGAATCACTTAGGTGGAATAAGAGAGCTAAAAGGTAACACACTTATACAAACATTGAGAATAAAATTTCTTCAGATGATAATAATATGCTAACAAATTCCCTGAACAAGAAGAAATTGGAAAATGCAATTTTTAGTATGAATAAAGACAGTGTAGCTGGCCCGGATGTTGGAACAATTGCTTCTTTCAGGTTTGCTGAAAATAATAAAAAAAGATTTAGAAAAGCCATAAATAGTAATATTCTGTGGAGCTGATATAGGTAAGAAATGGGGGTAGTTTTCATTTAATTCTCATTCCGAAAGTGGAAAATCCCAGAAAGGAGAGGACTTTAGGCCAATTAGTCTTTGTAATTCAATAATATAAAATTTTAGCCAAAATTCTACAAATAGATTAGCATTGCTATTACCAAAAATTATTTCGAAGAACAAACTGGTTTTATGAAAAATAGATTGATTATGGATAATATCTGCTTGGCAAAGAAATGTGCAGAGAAATAGGTACTAAAACAAGAGGGTAATAATGTATTAATTAAGCTAGATCTTTCCAAAGCATTGATAGAGTTGAATGGAGTATTCTCTGTCAACGATGAGAAAAATGGGTTTCTCTGAGACATGGATAGATCTGATTTACAGATGTATATCAAACACATGGGCTAGAATTATAACAAATGGGAAAGTAGAAAGGAAATAAAGCCAGTTAGAGGTTTAAGACAAGGTGACTCGCTATCGCCATCACTATTTAACATTTATCTAGAACTCTTGATAGTTAATCTTAAAAATAAATGTTAAATGGTCTTATAGGTACTTTTAGACAGCCAAAAAACACCCCTCTTGTAAGTTGTTAGCATATGTAGATGAGTAATGATTTCACTAATGGATGCGGAAATCATTAAGTAATCTGGTAGATTTATTAAAATGCATGGAGGAAGAAACAGGTCAAAATTAACAAAAGAAATGTCAATATGATATCTTATAAAGCCCCAACTGCATTATCACATAGAATTAAAAATATCACAGGTTTCTCTCACAAAAAAGGAGAAAGATTTATTTAGGTTGTCCGATTTATGAAGGAAAGTTCAAGATAGAATACTTAGCGCTTCTAATACATAAATTAAAAAAGAAAATTGCAGGATGGAAAGTAGAATATCTAAGTATGGGGGCAGAATAACTCTATAAAAATATGTTTAGAAAGTTAATAATGCATAATATTATGATCACGCAGCCTCAATCAAATTTAATAAAAGAAATTGAAAAAGAATTAGCCAAATTTTTGTGGGTAAAAAAGAGGGTAAACACAAACTCATTGGAAAAAATGGAGAGATTTTATGTTTCCTTTCCAGAAGCTGGTTTAGGCTTGTCAACATCATTGACTTAGCCAAAGTAGGGGCTAGCAAGAGATGGTGGAATTTAAAAGAAAATGACAGTTTATGGTCTAAATTTATGCGGGCAAAGTACTGCATAAAGGATGACATTAATAAAATTAAAAATAAAAGTAGGAGTTCACAGGTTTGGAATCAAATGCTTAAACAAAGAGATTAGTTTCAAATTACTCTAAACAGACGAAAAAAGGATGGAGATGGACCTTATCTCCGGAGGGCACATTTTCGCTTAAAACAGTGAAAAATGTCTTAAGAAAAAAGAACAAAGAACAAATATTATTTAAATGGGCTTGGAATAATGACAAATCCACAAAAAATTAAAACTTTTATGTGGAAAGTTTTATCTAATATTATCCCAATTGATACTAATTTAAAGCAGAAAGGTATTCAGCTAGTTTCTAGATGTGAATATTGCTTAAATGAGATCGAACATAGATCACCACTCTTCAGAAGGAAAGTAGCCGCAGAAATATGGAAAAGATTAGCATCAGAAATGCAGATAAATATGAACATCTCCCTCTAAAATGTAGGTTTAAAAAATGGGTGTAACTCAAATGTTCCTAGCATGGCACAGAAATGATTAAAAGTAATGTTCCACCAATAGTCATTTGGTGCATTTGGAAAGCTAGGAATAAAAGTAGATTCGAAGGGTATAATATGATGGTGGAAGATATCTGGAAAGAAATAAAAGAGGAAACAAGAAAAATTTCAGAGATATGCCCTATAAAACACAAGGTTCAAGATGGATAAGGATACCTTTCAGTTTTGGAACCTAAAAGAAAAACCACTTAAGCAGTTTAAAACAATTAGCTAAAATGGAAAAACCTGCAAGAGGTGTGTTTACTTTAAATAACAGATGGTAGTTTCGATAGAGATATGGGGGAAGCTGGAGGGGGGGAGCAATTAGAAACTCGGAGGGGAAGTTAATTTTAGCTCACTAGAAGATGCAAGCTCGTCGGCTTTACATGCCGAGATATTAGCACTAAAAGAAAGGAATAAGAATATGTAAAATTAGATATCAAGAATGTAGATATTCAAATTGATTCAAAAATAGTTGTAAATCTAATTAAAATACAGTCAATTATGTGAAATATGAAAATGAGATAGAAGAAATTCTACATGATATAATTCATTAGATTTCACTATAAACATCTTCAGAGAAGCTAACGCTTTGGCTGATGCATTATCTAAAGATGGTAGGAAGAGAGGAGATCACGAGTATAAAGAGATAATTTACCAAAAAGTATGTTGGTATTATAAATTAGATAGCAAGGATTCCCTTATATTAGAAAAATTAAAATAATAATTTTAGTTACAAGGATTTTCTTGTGTTTTTTGGTATTCTATGTATGATGCATAAACAGAATAAGTTCATATCTCATAGTCTCATCCTGGTCCTGAGGGATGTTGCTATGATGGTTGGATACATTTTAGTACAGCTTGGTAAGACTGCAGGTTATGGGGCTCAAAAATACAGTAACACGGCAGGTTTTAGTAAGCAATGTTTCTGTTTTAAAAATAGATATGGAACTTTCTGCAGGTTTAGGGGTATTTTTTGCTTATAAAACAGAATGTACTTTCATGCACTGTAGGTTGCTTATTAAAAAACAATAACACTCGCTGCAGGTTTTAGGGGGCTCAAAATACAGTACTACTTCTGTTTTACAGGCTTATAAAAAAAATGAACAGTAACATTACAGGGCTAATTCGAAGGATCAAGATGGGGTATTTAATAATAGAGTAGATTATATATATGCATGTAGATCTTTCTTGAGGTAACTAAGTAGATGAAAATGATATAAAGCTGGACATAGTGCATGCTGTCTTTTAGTTTTCTTTTCTTATTATAGGTGTATGGAGTCTGTTTTTTTAGAATGTTGTATTTTCTGGAAGTCTGTTTATTGATATAAGTAGAAGCTGTGTTTTTATGAAGTCTGTGTTATTTAGAAAAGCTGGAAGTCTGTAAATTTTTAGTTAGAGTGTTAAGTATGTAATTCATGTAAAGAAGCAATAGTATAGTAAATGAAGATCAAAGTTTAAAAAGCATGGAGGGAGGCAGCCAAGCATGGAACTCTTACAGCTTAAGATAGGGTTCAGAAATTGCTAGAAATATTCTGACGATCAACAAAAGGATACATTAATGATACAACCAAGGAGTTTGCTGCTGTATTTTCTAGTTTTTCTGGTTGAATTTCCAGAAATTGATGGTAAATGGGTTTTCATCTTATATGGATTGATGCCCTTGATTTTATGCAGGCTGGAATGTTTAGGTTAAGAAGCAAGTAAAGTTAAGAGCTGCTGATTACCAAGCACATCTGGCAGAATATTTATAGATACAAAGTAGAATTTAAAAGATGCAATGTGATATTCAAGGCGGGATACTCTAAAAAAGCGATAGCATTCTAGAATTCTCAAAGAGCAACATTACAAGAAGAATTCCATTATATATTATATTTCCAACTGAATTTAATAGAAGCAAAGCAGAATTTCAACATGATTTCAACATGAGAATTAAAGGTCTCACCTTACAAGACATGGAAGAGACATGGACTCTTGAAAAAGACTACATTAATCTTACATACGAATAAAGATTCAGCCATGGTATTAGTAGAAAGAATTAACTTCTCAAAGCTTAAAGGAAGAACTCAAGAACCTCAAAGCATATCTCTTTAATTTATACGCTTAGTTTGATCTAAATGTTAAAGATTTTCTTAAATATTGGGTGTAATAGGGATAGGGTAGATGTTAGTTGTAAAAATGGTATTCCTCCGCCAAAGAGAGGGTTATAACTAATAAATAACACTTAAAAGAAATAAATGGATAGAAGGATGAACATATAGACAATATACAATTAGACAAATATATAAATAAAAAAAAATAAACAGATTAGTAGCTAATAATAAATAATAATAAGATTGATGATTGATATAATAAAAAGATAAACAAATTGAGATATATAGACAAAAAATAACTGATAAATAATTAAATTATTAGAATGATAGATAGTTTATATAGATAGATAGAAAGAGAGATTGATAGATAAAAATATATATATATATAAATATATAAAAGATAGATATA